>VZTN01033067.1:99183-123512 GCA_013400515.1 Erpornis zantholeuca | reverse complement strand
AAATTCATTAGAAACTTCAAAATCCCTATCAGCCTAAAAAAAGACTTCTACTCACTTACATTCTTCCCTATCGCCCTATTCGTGTTGTGATCCATCTTACAATTCACAACATGATACATGGCCTCAGACCCATACACCACAAAATTCTTTACCTACCTCCTATTATTCCTAATTGCAATACTAATCCTGATCATCTCCAACAATCTGTTGCTGCTATTCATCGGGTGAGAAGGGGTAGGAATCATATCATTCCTACTAACCAGCTGATGACATGGCCGAGCAGAGGCTAACACTGCTGCCCTACAAGCCGTGCTATATAACCGAGTTGGAGACGTGGGCCTTATCTTATGCATAGCGTGACTAGCCTCTACCATAAATACATGAGAAATCCAACAAATTTCACTGCCAGACAAAACCCCCACACTACCACTTCTAGGCCTAATCCTAGCTGCAACAGGCAAATCCACCCAGTTCGGCCTACATCCTTGACTACCAGCCGCCATGGAAGGACCAGCTCCAGTCTCCGCCCTCCTCCACTCCAGCACAATGGTTGTAGCTGGAATTTTCCTACTAATCCAAGCACACCTCCTATTCAACACCAACCAAACCGCCCTCTCCCTATGCCTGTGCCTAGGAGCCATTTCCACCCTATTTGCCGCTACCTGCGCTCTCACCCAAAATGACATCAAAAAAATCATTGCTTTCTCTACATCTAGCCAACTAGGCCTGATAATAGTCACCATTGGCCTAAACCTCCCACAGCCAGCCTTCCTGCACATCTCAACTCATGCATTCTTCAAGGCCGTGCTGTTCTTATGCTCAGGGTTCGTCATTCACAGCCTCAACGGAGAACAGGATATTCGAAAAATAGGAGGACTACAAAAAATACTACCAACAACCACTTCCTGCCTAACCATTGGAAATTTAGCTCTGATGGGAACTCCATTCCTAGCAGGATTCTACTCAAAAGATCAAATCATTGAAAGCCTCAACACCTCCTACCTAAGTGCCTGAGCCCTCCCTGTTAACCCTCCTAGCCACCTCACTCATCGTAGTCTACACAATACAAATAATCCTGCTGGTCCAAACAGGCTTCATATGAATTCCCCCTCTAACCCCAATAAACGAAAATAACCCTGCAATCCTCTCCCCAATCACCTGCCTTGCACTAGGAAGCATCACAGCAGGATTCCTCATCACCTCCTACATCCTCTCCACAAAAACACCACCAATAACCATGCCACTGCCTATTAAAATAACAGCCATCGTAGTCACAATCCTAGGAATTACCCTGGCCCTAGAGCTATCAGAACTAACTAGAGCCTCTTAATGGCTGTTCCCATTAGCAGTTTAGTTCAGATCAAAGTGTATTTTGGAGTGCATCTCTTGATTGTCCCATTTCACAGTTATTTTTTTGCTTTGTTATGAAGTATCTCAGGCCCACAAGTAGAATTCCTTTCAGATGAAATTGAAAGAAATTACATACACCAGTTGCAAATAAATATTTAAGTCCACAGAACCAGACAACAGCCAGTCAGAAGTAAAACTTCCTGTAAAACTTCCTTCAAAATACATCGTTTGGCCATTGAGGTTTCTGCAGCAAGGTTTTGCTGTATTGACCCCCTTCTGTTGCACTGTGCAACCAGCTCTAGTGTAGATTTAACCAAAGAGGGTCAGCAGCTGAGTCCTGAAACTCAGCAGATGCTCTAATGAACAGAGAGTTAATTTACTGTGTGAAATCTAAAAAAGTGGATTGTGCTTCAGAAACCTTTCTCAGTGTCCAGATAGTCCTGGGACTGCAAGGATTCGGAGAGCTGAAGGAAGGGAGGAGATGTCTGCTTAAGTTACAGGTGCGAGATGATGGGCTTTACACGGATGTTACATGTGGCAGAGCAGCTGTTGCATTTGTGTTATCTCCTGTGGCAAGGCATTTAGGTTAGCTGTCAGCACCACCCTAATGCAGGTTCCAGTTTTGATCCAGGGATCTGTGCGTCAACTTCTGAAGAATTCCGTGTGTCTAAAAAGCACTAGTGGTCCAGAGAGGGATGCATATTCAAGGTTCCTCTCTACCAAATGCGACTGGATAGGAGGTGTTTTCTTCCTCCATACACTCACTCCTAGAAAAAACATGGTTGGGGTGTGAATGGGATGATAACCATACAGGTCCTGCTCCTGTGTTGGAAACTACAAGTTCTTTCGATGTAGTGCTGCCTAAAGCCAAGAAACTAAATGCTGTAGGAAGAAGATAATCAGACAGCCGGCATGTGAACTGACTCTATGATGCAGATAGGCTGGAGAAACCCTTCTCATGCAAAAGCTGCTCCAAATTTATTTATTCAGAAAGGAATTCAGTAATTAAATCATCACTAATTGAGCCCTGGTCATACCTTTTGAAAAATTTGAAATTTTGCTGTAGAATTCATTATTAGTTGGAAGTATTTTGCAACAGGTTGGAGAAGTATAACTGTCCAGTGGATAATGTTATCCTTTCCCTGTGCCTCTTGTGATGAGCATAAATTGTTAACTCCTAATTCTTAGATAAATTTTTGAGTTGAGTGCTACTAATTGGCCTACTCTAAGAGTTCCAGTAGCCTTGGTGTGATAACTATAGTTCACTTATTTGCCTCATCTGCCATAATTTTTATCTCTGTAGTAGAGTTGTCTGGAAGAGTATTTTCTGAAGTTTCAACTGCTTGATTGCAGGACCATTGCAGCTGGTTACTGACTTAGGAGCTTGAAAGGTTATGCATTGGTGGAGGTGTCAGCACTCCTGTTTGTCTTCTCTGTGGGTGGCATCGGCAGCAGAAACATGTCAGGATAACTCCAGAAGAGAATGTTGGAAACTGAATGTAATGAGAAACCATAGGCAGCATTGATCAATTTTGATTAAAAATCCTGGTGTGGAGCCCTTGTACTTAATGAGGATGTGCAGAAGGGCTTAGTGAAGGTCACTGCTGGCAGTAAGGATTTGTTGAGATCCTGTCTCTTAAAGGTCTGCTGCCAACTTAAAGAAAACCTTCCAAGCCCTCCATTCCTTTGTTCTTTTGGCTGCTGAGAGTATTTGCACTGCCCAGAAAAGGGGACGGGATTCTAAGGTGAAAATTTGAATTTCCGAAGACCTACTGTGAGTGAGTTCATTTGCTTTTGCAGACTTGTCTGGAGAGACGGTGAGCTCTGGCAGATGAGCAAGACACTATTTTTAAATCTATCATGAGTTGTAAATTGATATTATCAAATGAAAATAGAAAAACTCTTTTTTAAAAAGTTAATCTAATATCCATAAGGCTTGAATTGATGACTTTAAACAAATCCTACAGTCCCTGAAAGCTCCAGGTGTAGGCTTTATATTTAGTTCTGGTGTAAAAAGGCTTTGCACTGAATTTGAAAAGTTGTCAAAGTCTCTGCTACAGTCAGTGAGATTGCCTGTCCACTCAAAATTATATATGTGCTTGACAATATATTTGCATCTTTCAAATTTGTGTGTAATGCATCTCTTGCTACCTTGTGTTCAGTGCTGTAATGGTGACATACTTTTGTTGGAGGATGATGCAAACCTTGGTCCTCTAGCAACTGTTTTGGTGCCTGTACACCGATGCATCAACAACCAGCAGCCATCTGTTTCCTACTTGACTTTAACCCTAGCCTGTCAGTTCTAAGGAGATCTAGTTATGCAGCTTCATTTCTTGAGAGGGAGGTTAAAGTAATGATGTGACTTAGTGGGTATTGGAGAAATACTTGTATTAGTAAATTAATTTGAATTTCATCTAAGTAACTACCACTAAATAGCATTTGTGAAAAGAATCTTTATTATGTTTAAGATGACAGTGTTACCAGTGATTTTGTGCAGTAAAGGCTAAGTGGCATACTTTTGTCATCCCCAGATCAGAGACGTTGAGGAACATGTACAAAGGGAGGGAACAAATCTTGTTTTAGGAGGGGGTTCCATTTTATTTTGCTTTCTTTAGTTGCATTTATAGGTTGACCTGCTGCTTTTATAAAGCTGTTTCTAGAATTCAACCTGGACTTTGTGTATGCTGTCTAGCAGCAATTTGAGTTACAGTTTAGAGAAATCCAGGCACATCTTTGCCTCTTCCCTTTCCAGGGAAAGGAAAAGGTTGTGACTGGCAACCTAACTATTGGTAACTATTGGTAACTAGAGCCAGTTCTAAGAGGATTTGTTTGTCAAGCTGATGTCACTTGAGGCAAGTTGCTTGGGTGGGCAAACAAGCCTGGATCTTCAGAAGAGAACAGATTCTTACCCAGTCTGTTACTGCACCTCTTTGCTCAGAGAAAGGGAAATAGTATTTCTAAGGTGTGCTTACATATGAAAGAAATCTGTAAAGGGTACCTCATTTGCATTATAGTCTGGCTTCCTTGTATGGCTCTTGTTGCCCTGAACTTTGGTGCATTTTTCTCTCCTTTAATGGATACTCGTAAGGAGTTGTAGTCATTTGTATGGCTCTGATAATAGACCACTTGTAAAATCAAAATTGTCAGGCGTGATTGAAAACACTCCCTGCAGAGTCAGAATTGCTATATTTGGAGTTGTTGTGGGGTAATTTTCCTCTCTCCTAATACAGCCTCTTTCCCACACTGCCACTCCATTTTGCAGTCAGTGCTGTGAGGGCAGAGTCCCTTGGTGACAGAACTACTGAATTCTGCAGACATGTATGTCAATATCAAGCAGGAGATTTCAAAAGAGGTTTTCTGGAATATACAGAGCTCCTATGGGAATGTTGACTTAGGCTAAGTTCTGCCTCTCCCAGGTGTAATTCCTGTTACAGATTTTCAAGAATTCAGTGTTGTCCCTTTCAAAAGTACTCGTTATCCCCAGTTGCTTATTCAATTTGCAAGTTCATATGCATAAAAGGCCACACATTGCTTTCATTGCTTTCATCTTAATTATGAACACTCCAATGAGAGGAGCAGTTGTTCCTCTAACTAGAATACTGTAGTACAGTTTCCCAGGTAATAGTGAAATCTTCCAAAGCTAAATGATATTTCTGTATTTTCAGTGACATGTGGAGTTTTGCTTTTCTACCAACTTGTTCAGTGTCCCCATTGGTTTGTATATGCTTTTATATCTTGGAAATCCAGTCGTACACAATTTAATCACTTGAGCCTGCTACCTTCTAGTTTTCTTTGAGAGCTCTATCTCTTGTGTTGAAAGAGTTTGTTTGCAAACAATTAATTTGCCCTGACCAAGCCATTCATGATTTTATAAACCTTTCTCATGTTCCTACATTTTCCATGCTGAAGAGTCTTACTCTGGGTAGCCACTTGTCATGCAGATGGATTAGAATCATCCCCCTAATCATCTTGTTGGCCTTCCTCTGGACTCACTCCAACAGCTCCATGTCCTTCCTGTGCTGAAGCTCTAAGAGCTGGATGCAGTGTTCCAAGTGGGATCTCACCAGGGCAGAGCAGAGAGGCAGAATCCCCTCCCTCCCCTGCTGCCCACGCTGCTCTGGATGCAGCCCAGGACACGTTTGGCTCTCTGGGCTGGGAGTGCCCATGGCTGGGTCATGTCCAGCCTCTCACCCACCAGCACCCCCAGGTCCTTCTCAGTAGGGCTTCTCTGATCTGTTCAGCCCCCAGCCTGGGTTGGTACTGGGGGTTGCCTCAACCCCTGCACTCAGTTTTGTTAAACCTCATGAGATTCCCATGGACCCACTCATCAAGCTTGTCCAGGTCCCTCTGGATGGCATCCCATCCTTCAGGTGTGTCAACTGCACCACTTAGCTTGGTGTCATCTGCAAATTTGCTGAGGGTGCACCTGATCTCTTTGATTAATTTTATTTATCCCCGTTGCTCTTTATTTAACTTCCTTAGGTTTTTCTACCTTATTCAAGAAGGTGAAATTAGGTTGTGTTGAAAAAGTAAGCACATTGCAACTTTACACAGTTTTGTAGTGTTTTGAGTGTCATTCTCTCTTACTTTGCCATTAATTCTGATCATTTAATCTTGTTTATTTAATGTCCTTTTCTTCCTATATGGATGCTTTTGTTATTATCTTTATTGAGCATATCCTTGAAGATATGGTTACCAGAATACTTAGGTAACTCATAAATCACACAGATGCCACTACCACATCAGAGCCAGTGTAGTTTAGGTGTTAGATGTACATAAATAACATCCCCATGTAAGGAAAATTTAGAATTGATCAGCCAGTTGTCATGAAAGTAAGTGAAAGTGTTCATGACCTTGAATTCCCTGATAATGGGCAAGGATCTTCAGGTCTAGGACCATCTTGAAATGAGTTTTTAAATCTTTAAAATTAAGATGGTTTATTTCTAGTCTCTGCGAATCCTCTCTCTCATAGTTGTTAACTTCAGTTCTAAATTATTGACCTTGAGAAACTTTTGGGACTTGAATATGAGATTTTATTTGCAAAGGTGTAGTGTGGCTCCTCATCCCTTTTGCATAATAGCTCTAACATAGAATGTCTTGTTTAGTATGCCTTTTATGGGGTGCAAGATGTTGCATTTCTTGGTGGAGTTAATGAATGAGATGATGATGGTCTTAGTGAATGTAGAAACAAAGGGTTATAAGGTGTTACTTCATTCTAAATAAGCTTATTAGTTCATTGTAACAAGAAAAAGAAAATAGAAAATCTTACATACAAAGACAGCTATTGTTTAATTTGGTGTTGACCAATGCTGTCATAATTTTCTCTTTGTATTTGAGTGAGCCCCTGCGCCTGGTGACACATGCATGTGACAGTGCAATTAATATTGACATTCAAATAGGTCTTGGAAGTGGATATCATATTTAAGCTCTGATACTGGCACACAGTATTGAAATTGTTGTGGATGGCCTCAGTTTCCAGAAAGATGTACTGTGAAATCTGTGTGTACTCGTGGTATCACAGGTCATTTGATTACTGAGACTGAATGGAGCTTTTGTGAGTACTGACATTTATGCGTGTAAATATATTTGAGGAATTATTATGCATGGAAGAAAGTAGAAGTAGTAATTTGATCCAGTCCATTTCAACTTGCGAGATTTTTCCATTCTATTTAATTATTCTCCTATTGAGATGACTCCTTGGAGTTTGAATGCCAAACCTACATTAGGGAAACGTGTTCTCATTTGGTGAAGCACGTGAAACCAGTAGCCATGAATGGTTAGGAATAGTTAGGTTGCTAGAGGATTTGTTTTGTTGGAAGAGCCAAGAGCTGGTGTTGCACACAAATGCCACTTGCAGATAATGCTTTGTACTGCAGAGATGTGAAAATAGAGTTCTTTCCAAGGGATAATAAAATGAGACAATCCTATTGGAGCTTATGCTCTGTATATTATTCATTTTAGTCAAATAATACTTTCTCTGCAACAGTTGAATTAATTGGTTATTATTTGAGGAACTTGGTATTTACAACAGTAAATAATGATAAGTACATATTATTACTATTTCATAATTTTATAATTATTGTAGTAGTTTATGATAGTGTATGTAGTATTGATATTGATATCAATAAATATAGTTTAAGATAAATTTTCCTCTAAATGCCCTTAAAATACAAGTTATAATAGAGAAGCAAAGTCACCTATAATCTTCTAGACTGCTAAAATTACCGTAGCCTCTAGGCAGTGCAACCTATATTCAGTTTAGTCCTGAAAAGTTATTTGTGCAGCCTAATGATGAATTAAAATAAAATGAATTGAGTTTTAATAATCTTTATACTCTTGTTCTTACATAGAAGTCAAGAAATCGCTTAGAAGTTCTCATCCAACTCCATTTATTTAGTCCATACCACCTACATTTGGTGATAAAATGACAGTGCTTGATTAGCTGCAGATACTTAATATCCAAAGTGAAGATTTCAGTCTCTTTTTGTAGTCAAATATGTCACTAGCTTTAGAAAATGCTGCATCTGTAGCTGCATGATACAAAGCCAACGGGGAAAGTACTCTTGTAAACTAGTAGTGATTTGGATTTAAATCGGGAGGGGGAAGTGGTCTTTTTCACAGTAAACAAAGTGTACAGGATACATGAAATTCCAGGATTGTAACACCATAAAATAATTTGGAGTGCATGCATGGAACTACTACATCATACTTTTATCCTGGATGTAGGACAATGTGACTTATGCTTTACGAGGAGGATGCAAATAACTAGCTATTTCTATTTTTAAATACTTGTTCACGAAGAACTTTTAAAAAATCCATTATTATCCTTAATCATACTGTGGTCCTCATAAAATAAGCTTTATACCAATCTACTGTTCTGTTTGCAGAAGGATATTTTTGGATTAAGCTTGAGTGTGAATGCACATTACTACACAAAGGGAAATGCCTTCTCTTTGCTTCTGTGCAAGTTAGGAAATCTACCGGTTGTGTAAATGAGAGTTGTCAAGACTTAGTTTAGATTAGCACCTACCAGGCTTAATTCTCCTGAGGCTGCTTTTCTTAGGAAGTATTTGATGCTGATACCAGTTGGACTTCCATGTACCTCCTAGTAATAATATCCTAGAAAAACTTCTATATGCCCCTTCTGAAATGTGTATCTACCTAAACAGAAGATTTTCACTTTAATTAAAAAGTATTTATATCCTGAATTTAAAGTAGATTAGGTGTCATTAACTAGCACAGTTACAAAGGAGTCTGTTGTATTTATTTGTTGGTCGTGGGTGTTTTTCTTAAATATTTACTTCAAGCTTGTAATAATGCCTGTAGCCGAGTTGGATTTAGCAAGGGTAAACACATCATTACTTTATTTCAAATCCTCTTTGCTGAAGTTTTTATAAGAAGGGGTTTAGCTAATTAGATTTGCCAAATAACTCAAAATAGTGCAGGAAATGTCCAGTTAGAATAAATGGTACCAAGCATTCTGTTGAAGTGCCTTTAAAGTGAGTTGTTGCCAGATCTTGCAGAGTGAAGTTGTTTTTATAAGCAGTACAGCAATTGCTCATACATGTCACAGTTATACATTAAAGTTGGTTTGTTTGGAGGAGCCACGCACGACCCCCAGCCCCCAGTTTCCAATACTGAAGGAGGGTGGTGGGTGTGTGTATGTGTGTTCTTTTGTTTTTAAATTATTACTGCAAACAAGTATGTACCTTCTCAGAGGTAGAGTGTTGTAAATTACTCAGGCATAAGGTTGAGTAAAAACCTGGTGTATGTGTAGTTCAACGTAAACTGTTATTTTGGATCTTATTTCAGTATCAGAACTACTGATTAAGTCTATCTTCACAGCACACTGACATCCTCTCAGTCAGACTTTGGCTGTTAGTTGAACTTCTTAGTTGCCTCTAACTGCACGTCGTGAAAATGTAAGCAGCTTTGTTTAAATTAAATATTAAATTTTAAATACCAAATTAAGTTGGTGATTTGTTGACATGTTTGAGCATTCTCCAGAGGCAATAGGCAGTGTGTAATGATATATTTGCTAGTTCTAATTGGTGAAAAGAAGTCAAGGAACTAAAAGGCTGTTATTGATCAAGTGCAATGCATATAGACCAGTTTGCATGGTATTTAATTAAAATAATGTCTATACTGTTTTTAAAGCACTCTATATTACTGGGAAGTGTCTTAAATGTGAGTATGCCCTGTGTCATGACAGACACTTCTCTAAGGCTGGGAGGAAAGACCATCACTTTTGAATTGCTCAGGCAAGTGAGAGTGGGAACATAGCAGAGGTCTCAGAACAAGGCCAGAGGTTGGATGGTTTAGTGAAGTGAACTAAATGTTCCGTTTTTAAATGTAGTCAGCCTTAAAATTGAGATCTGAAAGGAACAAATGTATATTGAAAATGTAGATCCCCAAAGGGGAGAGGAGCAAAACCCATTGGCATGAAGACACAGAGCTGTGGAGTTGGATGTGTCCTGCCTAGTTATATAACAGGCTTTTTAGCTTAAAAATTGCATGGGTATACCAAAAGCTTGTAAAAGCTATGATTGGATAAGAATGTATCTTTATTTTTACTAATAAGTAATGGCCTAAACATTTTCTGAATCAAGAAGTAGTATTATTTTTATGATCTGTTTATGTTATGATGGTGTTCCATGCTCTATGGATTTTAATTTTGCTTTAATCAGATTAAATAAAGCCAGGCATTAATATTTTTGAAATCATGTTTATATTAGTTTACATCTTCTGACACAAGTTCAAGGTAGCATTGTCACATTAAAAAAACAAAACAAAACAAACAAAACAACAAAACCCCCCCAAGAAGCTGTGTTGTGTGTCTTGGAATTACTAACTTGCCTTTTTTCACGTTCCCAGATGTGGAAAAAACTAGGACATCCTTAGTACTTGTCCTTGATCTTACTGCCTAGGATGTTAGCAGTGCATGTAAGAGTTGATTGTATTAATTGCACAGTGGCTTCGTGCAGTCTGTCCGGCAATAGCACTGCTGTAGCCAACACACAAATAACACTGCTGAGTGGATAAGATCTCATTTAATGGAAGTGACTTAATCCCCCAAGTTTGCTCTAGGGTTTGGATTTGTAGCAAAAATGTTAGTTTCTTAGAGCTGTTGTAGTTGGAACAACTACTGCTCTTACTAAAAACTCAAATTAAAAAAGTAAATGCATTTCATAATGTAGTTTTAAAAGCATTTGGTAACTTCAATGTTTTAAACATTACAGATAGTTTCTGTTACTTTTAAGTAACAGAATATTTTAATATTTTATCTTTATGTACAACAATAAAATTACTGTCCGAAACATGAAGGTCCAAACCAGAAATAATTTTGTAGCATGTGAGAGAAATTGCATCCCAGTCCAAACCAGAAATTTACTTTCTAATTCTTTCCTCTAGTTGACTTGGCTAAAGTATGGGTTAAATAAGAAGCTTATATATACTTAAATAAAAGCAAACTGTCCATAACTAAGAACTTTAGTAAAATGAGTATAAATAAGTGTGAGTTTCAATTTCTTTTCCAAGTACTCGATTTTAAGACGGACAGCATGAAGAAATGAAAATTACTTGAAAACACTCACCTAGATGTTTTGGATTGCAGGGTTAATTAATCTTTAGTGATTTTATATGTAATGTGAAAAGCATTGAACCCCAGCAACTGATGTTTAACCACTGTGTGATTTGGCTGACAAGTAGTTAGCAGGTAAAAATTACTGTTCATTGTTGTTAGAGAGTTTGTTGTTCTTTTGGGGCACTTGAAAGTTGGGGCAAATACCAGGATATACTTAAAAGATACTGCAGTACACTTTTCTTTTAAAACAGTAAGTACTTTTGAAACAAATTGAAGGTTAATTACTCCACCAGGAATACACATTTGTGATGTTCTACAGTAAATGACATCATTAAAACTTAAAAATTTTAGTTAGGAATCAAAATACCTACTGAAAATAAGCAATTCCTTTAAAGCATAGAATGAAGGCTTCTTTGCATCACTGAAAATTCTGCAGATTTTAAATGCCTTACCTGTATTTTTCATTGGCAGACTTAAATGTTCAGCATACTGAGATTGTGCTGGGTAAAGTTTTAATTTTTTTTTTTTTTGCAAGTGCTTGGATCTTACAGCTCTGAAAAAAAACCCCAAGTGTGCAGAATTTTTGTAAAATCTAATCCATACTTCTTGGGGAGATGAATACAGTGTAAGATTCTTAAGTGTCTTTCGTTAGGTCTTGTTTTGTTTTTGAGTTGATACAGATTCACAAACACAGATTGAGATCAGTACAGCTACAATATTGTGGTAACATGTGACTGAAAGCAAGGGAGATGATTACTATTTAAGGAAGAATTTTAGTATGTTAAATGTCAGTTTAAACAGCTCCAGATGACATGGAAGAGGAAGAGTCAAACTTGTGTGAGAGTTTTTGGTCAATCTTTGAGCAAAGAATAAGAAACACATTAGAAGGACTTTTGTTAGAAATTAGTACATGATATTTTATAGGTAAAATGAGGGCATTTTTATGGCTACTTAAACCCCCAGCCTTTCTCAAAAAGAACCATTTGGACTTAATGGTACTAGAGTGAGGAATGCCTGTCATTGGTCAAACATTGGCAGCTTTTTGGGAAGCTGTTGGAAGGGGAAGGAAATAAGTAGAAATTCGTAGCAGTCCTTGGTAGTTCATAGCCAGAGAAAAATACTATATACTAGAAAAAATAAAAACCCTGTTGCTGCAGTTCATTAATAGTATCTTTGAATTGCTCAGTCATGGCCCTGTGTTCACAGTATTAGCTATGAAATGAAAGTCCTGGGAATGTCAGAGTTGCCAGGCTGCTCAAGTTGAGCTGAGTCAGTCACCTGGTATTTTATGGGCTATAGAAAGTAGGTGATGAGGTGCTTCAAAGAGAATAGTTACTAGTGCTTATAGGGATATTTTGGTAGCTCTTACTTCTCCTTAGTAACCCCGTGGCTGAGATAAAACAAATTTTGAAGCAGTAGGTCCCCAATGATACATAGTTTCCAAGCCATGCAAGTTCCTTCCCATCTGGTATCACCTGGGGAAAGTGCAGATCCATGTTCAGGCATTCCTTGCCAAGGTGCTGTTCTTTGTCTTGTGCTGGTACGAGCATGGGATTGATGCTTGGTGATTTTCTTTCCACATCAGAGTCCAGTAATTTCTGGGAAACACAGAAGCTGCTCACCGGTTCAGAAAGTTATAGGCCAGATGTTGTTAAGCTAGCAAGGCCATGGTTAAGGGAAAAACGAGAATGGAAGAGGGCTAAATTCTGCACAAGGAATTTAGACACTCAGGTGAATGTGTTTCTTGCTGCTCATGGGTATAAGGTATGCTGCTGTATATTGCTTGGATTTTCAGTTTGTAGCTTAAATGTGCAGTTTTGTGGCAGATTGAATATGAAAATATTGATGAGGTTGACTCAGTTCAAATCACCCATTTTATTTCCTTAGGATTTAAAATCTAATTTTGAGATTGTACAGAGTATAGATTGTGCAGAGTAATGTACACAGGTGACCTGCTGGTTGCTCAGACACTTGTGGAAGAGCTTCATATTAATGTTACTATTAGGAGACTCTCTCCGTGTGCAGCCATGACCAGTGCTGTGGAGAAGAGAGGTGTTTTGACTGGAACAGTGGAGAGACAGCTCCACATTCTCAGGAGTTTAAGAAGAAATGGAACTTTGCAGGCATTTAAGTGTTTCTGATAATTTGATTAAAATTTTAACTGACTTGAATTAATGATGAGTTCTTATTGTTTAATAAGCTCTTCCTTGTCCCTTTGGTTAAATATAAAATAACGGAGGGAAATTTAAGCACAGATAATTGTCTGTTTGGCACATGGAGTAATGAGAATGTAGACCTGACAAGAGGATGTTAGAATGATTTTTTAAACAATTTTTTCAGCCAAAAAGCGAAGGCCATAATTTAGCTTGTTGGGTGCAACTATAGTTTAAGCCCTGTGCTTTCTTCCTCTCCTTATGCAGAAATTCATAATGCTTGATACTGAACACATGAGGTTGCTGAATATAGGGGGAGTGAGTTTTGCTAAGGATGTTTATTGGAATAGTTTTGAATATTAATAACACAGAGTGTTTAGTCTCTTGAATAAAACATTAACTCATTCAAGCTGGACGTGGTAGTGGCTTTTGGAATTGTTACTAGGGGTACCCACTGGTGCCACAGAAGCAGCACAGACACAAGGCTTGTGAGGTGAGGATAGAAATGATCCAAGTTGTCATTGGAGATATGATTATAATTTGACTGTCAGTATCTAGGTGTTAAGATAAGCAGTGAAAAGGAAGTAGCTAGTTTGTTAGAAACAGGAAAAAAGGTAGGAGATTGTTGGTAAGGAGCTATATTTTTATTTGTAGCCAAATATCTAGCATTTTGGTTTAAAAATTATGGGTTCCGCATCCTTTGTGAGACAGTCCTCTGCCCACCTCTGAATTCTGTCGCTTTTGATTGTGTCAACAGAAGTTTGGAGGTTTTTGCTGGGAGCTGCTGGAGCTCTCTCTGATAGTAAACTTGCTCATAGTTCAAAATCTGCTTGTGAAATAATACAAGTTGCTGGTATTGGGGGCAAGATGCACTCGGGCAGTCAGTAGCATTATCAAGACACTTATGTATGCTTTCCAAGGGGATTTGGTATGACTGGGAGGATTCTTACCTTGTGGATTGTTGTTAAGCATGTGCTAATTGCATTATGGCCCAAGGTAGTGGGAATAGTGATGGTACACCCAGGTTCTGTCTGATAGAAGACACAGTGGAGCTGAAGATTTTGAGTGCTGTAGTCATAGCTAGTGGCCTCGTAGGAAGGGAGAAGAAATGTGCAGATTGTGTTGAGAAATACATGGCCAACTCATTGCTTTACCATGTTACATAGCTTGTAGAATTAAATGGTATTAGGTAGCCAGTTTTGATTAAAAATATTCAATATACGCTGTGATTATTTTTTTTTTCCACCTACATCTTCCCACTGTAGTAGTCTGGTGATGAAACAAAAGTATATGCTAGCGTAACCCTCAAGAAGGACTTGGCAGGGGATGGAGTAACCCCTGTAAAATTAGGATTTGGGTCCGAGTACCCAAATCTTACACTGCACAGAGGCTATTTTATATCTACTAGTATTTTATTTGTTCTTGTTTATAAAATTTCTCAGTAACTCCAGACTTAGGGGGTACTGCAGCCCTTTGAAGCTCATTGAGATCTCCACGGGGTTGAGGTTGAGCCAGTACTAATTAGCATGGTTTGTTTCCATGCAGGTGGTGTCTTCACACAAGGTACTTGGTCTAAGACCACACAGCAAAGCTGGGTTTTGAATGGAATCTGCTGTGGTTTGTAAGCTGTTGTTACATAGGCATTTCATAACTTAGAGAGGCTGATATTTCTGGATCTAAGCTGACCCTTGAAACAACTGAGTACTGTCTCTACGATGATGTGTTTATTTCATCCATTCTGCACCAGAGCTTGATCATGCTGGTTCAGAGCGGGTTCTCTTACTGTGACACAGTTGACCTGCAATCCCCAGCAACTCATATACAGTGATGTAAATTACTGTTGTTTAGGAACTGCTGGTTGGCACAAAAACTGTTTAGTGTGAGAATAAGGCAGCTGTCTTCCTTTGTCCTTAAGATTGTTTGCTGTTATCAAAACCTGTGAAGGTCTTCTAGAAGGGTATCAAAGATAATTAACAAAGTGACAAGATGGGAAGCATTTGTAGGTAGAAATTGTATATAGTTTGGGAGGCAAAAACCAGAAAACACTCAGTGACTTAGTCTGTGGAAAGAAATTTAAATCTTAGTCTTATATCTTAAAATTACTATGATTTGTAATGTTAAGATTCAGTGCAAATTAGAAGTTACTTGGAAAAAAACCTAAATTTTTAAGTGTCTGAGTAGAGTTGAGGCATATGGCTTGTCATGGAAGTGTTGTCACATCAAACTTTGGGTTTTGTGTTAGATAAAAGTACACAGAGATTCATCAGGCCCGAGTTACTGGCAAACAGCATGTTAGAACTGAGTGAAATGTTTTCTAAAATCCAAAGAGAAGGCAATATTCAGCAGCAACAGGTTTCCTGAATTTTGATGGACAATGGAAACGTAACTTTGGTGTTGGGGGCAGGGGGAGAGCTATGCACTTCCTAGCTACAATAAGAGTTCTCAGTCTGAGATCCTTATGTCAGTCCAGGCAGAGCTTTCGGTGTTCTGGCTGAAGATAGCATCTCCTGCCTCCTAATCCACTGTATCCTTAAACATGGAACCCAACTGAGCACTTTAATAGCTAAAGGGGAGTATTTGGAGTAGATATGTGGCTGGACTGTTACTGGTTTAGAAACTACTGCAGTACCACTGTGTGGGGAGTAGTTGTCCATGGCTCAGTGAATTAGTAAGTCAGCTTTTCTAATCTTGCAGTTGAAATTGTAAGAGAAGAGAACAACTGCTAGCAAATGGGTAAAATGGTTTAAATTTTTAGCATTTATTCTTGTAAAAGGCTAGCGGATCCTTGGAAAAGGGTAAAGGGTTTCATCTCTTAAAGGTGTGTAGAAAGCAAGGCGTGTCTTCCAGATATAGATGGTTTGGCTAATTGGAGGTTCTTTACATTGTCTAGCAGCCTTCCTTGTTCAAGTGGAGCTAAGGATTTGGCAGTGTGATTGAAAGAACATTCTATACTTCAGGGCTTTAAGAAGCCTTCCTCTATCTTAAATGGTTTGGGTTACAGACAGCTGTTAGAAGTAGTTAGCCATGTATCAGTTCTTCATTGCTAGGGTAAGGTGCTATATCACCCTTCCAGATATTTGGAGCATACAACAGAGTGATTTGGTTGGTTTATTTGCTGAGTACCCTGAGAAAAGACTCCTCAAGGCACACTTCCTTAAATGAGTTGCCTCAGCTTGTCATTTCAATGCATTACTGTTCATATTGCTATTCTTATAGGTGAACTTGCCAGGGTTTTGGCTGAAGATTTTTGTAGGAGGGCTTCTTCCTTACACTCTGCTGTTTGGATTTGTTTTAAACTTTCTTGGTGTTATCATTGAATCAGAATAGTGATTTTTACTGTGACAAATTAGGTGTCTTCTGGGTTTTGGGTTGGTTTGGTTTTGGTTTTGGGTTTTTTTTGCATTTTACAGGGCAGGACACTGAAGTTCTTAAAAAGAAAGATTTTGTTTAAGTAGATATACTTGCAAGGACAAAATGAGAGTTGTTGAATTGTAGTATAAGGTTGTCTCATTCCTTGTAGGATGAAACAGCAGCAGAAATAAGCACGAGATAAGTTTTATGTTTCTCATAAATGAAACCCCAAACAAATAACCGTTGTCACTTGATTTTCTGGCTTTACATTATGTTCCTAGAATACACAACTGAAATGGAAATTTATGAATTAAATTAAGGCCAGAACTATAATTTATTGTAATGGAAGGGAAATCTGTATATATTATACAAAGAGTATTTTTAGAATTGGTTGGTTGATTCTAAAAAGCTGACAGCTTTTTCTACATTAGGATTATTTTAGTCTGAAGAAGGAGGTAGTGTGTTTTATTAGTAGAACAAGCCTGGTATGCAACTCAGATTATTGCTCTTAAAAGTATTTTCTCCTTTTGCACCAAGATAGGTCCTTTCCTCCAGCAGGGAGGTCTTCTCACAGACTTATTATAAGGTGTGTGAGGAATTCTAAAATGTTTCTACTCAGCCTTTCTGAAATAAATTTTACATGTGAAGCAGTAGTCTGAGGTCAAGTATTATCTTGCATAGTAACTTGGAAATACGGGAAAACTGGAGAAATAGTCCAGTTTTGACTTTGAAAAGTCCCTGTCAAATACTGAAAATAGTAGTTTGTAAGCCTAAGGCTAGCTAAAAAATGTGGCAGGAACAAACCACAATCAGAAATACCCAAAACGATCACCACTTTACAACCTAGCATTTTCTGGCATCACACAAGATATTGCTGAGCAGCAAGAGTTCTGTCAAGGCTTGGCTCAACATTTGCCATCTGCTCTCACCCCAACACCTTCAGTTTCTCTGTACCCCCTTCATGCTTGACCTCTTCTGCCTCTCCTTGTGTACTTCACCTGCCCTGCCCCACACATCCACTGCTTCCACACATCCACTTCCTTCTCTTTCCTGGCTGGAGTCTGGATGGACCTACAGCCCTTGCCATGGCTGCTGCTGATTGTCTTCCTGGTGCTGCACAGGAGGGCTGCCACGGGAGGTGAGCCATCATCCAGTGCTGCATTCTTCTCCCATCACTTCTTCCCGGCTCTTTCCATACCTGAGGGGCACAACTTCTGCTGTGCCTTTCCTCGCAGTGTGACAAAGCATTTAGCACTGGGTGGCCGCACTGTGGCACAGGGGATGCATGTGTAGGTAAAAGCACTGTAAGGATCTGCTAATGGCAAGCTGGTGTGAGGGCTCCGAGGTAGCCCAGGGGGACTGCAAAGGGTATGGCCTTGTGACGTGCAGGCTTGGTGTAATTCTGTAAAGAAATAGGGAAAGCATGTGACCTTAGATTTTATGCTTTTTTGTTTTCTTTCTATAGATCTTGAAGGATTCTTCTTTACACTTCGTTGTTTTAAGTTTCTCACAACGTGTTGAAAACTTATTCTCAAATCTTTCCAATACTTCCTGGTATTAATTGTAGTGTCCTGAAGTTGTGTGCTGCTCGGCTCTTAGCGAGGGCTGCATGTAGATACTGTTTGTCATCAGTTTCCCTAGCCTCTGGTCATCTACTATCAGGGGTGCTTGTCCCCCGATGGCCTCTGGCTCAGCAGGCTTCCCTGGACTCCAACAATCTACTCTTATCTTTCATAGCACTTTTTTTGTGCTTGCAGGAATAAAAAAAAATCTTTGCAATTTTTCATTGCTTCTTGAGGAATAAATGGCTTAAAGAAAAATTATAAAGATTTCTGCTGACGAGTAATTATTATATCGTTGTAGCAGCATTACATAGTTCCAAAAATTAAGCTATAAGTATCATAAATTGAATACTTGCAGTCATTTGCCAAGGAGAGCTGTAAGTGAGTTTCAAGCATTGTTTTTGGATTATTGTTAAGCATCCTAGTTGAAGTCACCTGCAAGGAAAAGCGTTCCAAAAGCCTTCTTTTGTAACACTGGCAGGAAACCTGTTGGAAGGATTTGGTTAGCATAGGAAACAAGAGTGTGGCCTCAACTAAACCAGCTCTCCTAATTTAGGGTGGCCAGAAGTCTTAAAGCTGATTTGGCACTCAGCAGAAAGAGCATGCTAAGAAAGAGGATAAAAAGGATGTTCACCTCAGGCTGTAATTCAGTTTGCAATTCGGAAACAGTGCCAGATTGAGCTTCCTGGCCACTCATGCTGGTTCCTATGCATGCTGGATTTGAACAAAACTGAGTCAGTGTCAGACCTTCCCCCCACACCCCCATCTTTTCAGCAGATTACTCTTTGGCTGGATCAGTTCCCTGCTGCTTTTCGTCATGCAGCTGCACAAATACTTCTGTTGGCACAACAGTGGGAGCAATGTAGGGGCAGGAATGAGCAGCTGGGAACATGGGCCCTTTGGATCAGCTTAGGGATCCACCAGCCACAGTCTGCATCTTCACTCTGTTTAAGCAGAAGAAAAGTCTCCTGATGAAGCTTACATGAAAGCTTGACTCACAGGACTAGAGGGTTGTGTTGAGTAGTCAAGGGTTTTAGCTTGCACAGGCCTCTAAGATATCCGTGTATTTCAGTTGAATCTCATTTTACGTAGAGGAGGAGTCTGGACATCTAAAAAATGCCCTACTGTGACTTTACTATGCCTTGATAATAGTTTGAGATGGCCGCTGTAAATATTGCTGCAGCCCTTGAATAAAACTATCTGTGGCATGCAGAAGGTATTTCTGATTCAGTCGTGATTGTTTGCTGCAAAATGCCCACAGATGTTCTTAGTCCCTCTGTAGGGAGAAGTGCTGAAGGTAGAACATTGGCTTCGTTTGGGTGCTTTCTTATGTAGTGGAAATGAAATTGTTTAATTGTGTGGAAGGCTTGGCTTGTCTGAGCATTGAGGGGTGTAGAGCATTGAGTGTGGCAGACAGAAGGTATCTGATTTCTTCTTGCTGTAAAATTGTAAGCCACCCTTGTTAGGGTGAGGTCCTTCTGAATAAGTTCAGCTAAACATGCAATCCATTACTTCATCAAGTGATGCATTTAGATAAGATTCCTTGATAACTGATTTCTCCAATACCTTTAACAGTGACAACTGGCTTTAATTTGTTTCTGCACCGTTGGAGTCCAAGTGTGTTCCCATTATGTTCCTTCAATACTGGTACAGCATTAAGGGTTTTACACTTTTTCTGTTTGCAAATTCTTGCTTTTCTCAATTAGTGGAGATACTTCAAGGAATGAGGCAAACATCAAAACACGTGAGTTTGTCAGTGGGCTGAATATGGTGAAAGTAACATGAGAGGACAAGACTGAGATATGGAAAGTAACGTTAGGGCATCTGACAGCTCAGTATCATCAGGTCGAGTGGAAGTAATATGTAACATGCAATTGGCAGGAATATGGCTGGCCAGGTATGCAGTGAAGAGGCATCTTGCAAAAAACTGTTTCCAAAAAGTCACTCGTGATGTTCAAAATGGCTTGTTTAATTGCCTGTTGATGACTGCATTGTTGCACCTCTTTAGCTGGTGCTTAGGAGCTCCTTGAGAGCCAGTAGCTGTGACACTTCTGGTTGCTTTGCTCTCAAAGGGCATTTATTTTCTGGAAATAGCTTTTAGAAAGAATGTTCCCTGTAAATTTTAAGTGGACTCTTGAAAGGTATCCCTACAGTGATGCAAGATGTATTTTAAGAGACTGACTCACGTTCGAAATTCTGCCAACATTCTGCAAAAAGGAAGATCTGAGTAATATTATCAGTTAGAAAACATGTCTGCAGGGCCAGGTAATAGCAGACAAAAATTTTCCCTGTACAGTGTATCTCCAATAAGTTGGGTGTTGTCTGAGGATGAAGCTCTATCTACCAATGTATTTAGCATAGTTAAAGAAGAAAACCAAGGTTTTGTTCTAGGATTTTTTTTTCATGTTAAAGCAGAAAGCATAACTAATACCACTACTAGCTGCTACCAGCTTAACTACCACTGTGTGCAGTTTTGGATGTGCATCCTGTCCAAGTACTGGCCTTACTCATTTCCTGAGGAATGGGCTGAAGCAGTTTGTAGCTCCCATGTTGCTGAATGCTAATGGGAGAGAAATACACACTTTTGGGCTTTGTGAGCTATCCAGTGTATGGTTCATGGACAGTTCTTTTGGCCATGAAGCCTTATTTTCTATTCAGAATTAGAAAGGGAGAAGACTTCAGTGCTGTACTTTGTGACCCAGAACTGTACCCTAGTTGTTATTAATAAAAAGGAGAGCTGGGACAGCATTATTCCCTCTGCTATTTTAATGTCTTCATCATTTCATTTTGTGTTAAAACCAGCTTAAACATCACTTTAAATGAGTAAGCTTTCTTAGGCTGTATATCAAAGAAAAATTGTTAATAGCTGCTTATAGTAGTCACACTGGTTAGACAGAAGATTATTCCTGCTGATTTGGTATGTATTACTCAAGACAATGAAAATTGCGGTGTGGGGAGAGGTGAGGAGGGGCTAAGGAGTACTTCTTGTTTTCCTGACCCATTTGTTATACCTCCAGTTCATGGCCTCTTTAAGTTCCTCAAAATGAGAATAGTATTCATGGAATTACTGACATTCTCCTTCAAACTTCTTGAACTCTTACGCAGTGGTGTGGAAAACTGAAAGGATCATAGTCTGTATGTCAAGATTTTGCTCTATTGTACGTGAAGTGTGTGGGTAGGGGGGCAAGAAGAAAAGTTTAACCAAATGTGTGGATTGTGGTGTTTAGCTTCTGCACTGTGCTGGGTTGGCAATTCCGCGTGTTCTTTATTAGGTTGCATCTGTGTATCAGCTGCCTAAATAAAATTCTCCAGAATTCTGGTCGTGTTTGAAGCTTATGTCAACGTTAGGTTTGAGCCTGTTACTGTGAAGGGAACTCTGATTCTGTTACAAGTAACTCAGCTTTCTTCACCACATTAAATGATCTATGAGCACTGTGAGAACTTGGTGAAAGCCACAAGAACCAATGTTGTGAGTGCTTTGAATTGTCTGTCAGTAGTACAAATTTGTCTCTTCAGAGACAAATAGTAGAAATGTGTCTCTTTTAGGCAGTTGTAGAAGCCTAGAAGGATAAGTCTCTAATGTCTTTAGTACAAATAACCATTGGTAGTCAGATAGCTATGGAGCCAACCAAGGACTGTTGATAAAGAACAGGATGTGGCTGGAGAAGGGGGGGCCATATGGAGGTAGGGCTGTACTTTTCCAGGACAAATGTCCTTGTTGTAGCTTCAGGAGGTAAGCATAGTACAGTACAGTACAGTACAGGAATGAGGTTGATAAGTGGGCATGGACTGTAAAGAGGGATCAAGACTACCCAAGACCACCTCCAAAGCCCTTCAGCCCATTTCCAGAAAGATCTGGAGGAATGTACTGTGATGATAACTAATTTGCATAGAAGACAAGAAGCTTATATCCAGGGTGGGGAAAACTTAACTGTGAAAAGAGTGAAGCCTGTGCACATGTGCTCCTCAGGACCCTAGACATCCCAGCTAAATTAACACTCAAGCCAGAACTGGTGATCCCTTTTTTTCTCTTTTTTCTTTTCTTTCTCTCTCTCCATCCCTCTCATTCATCTTTATTCCCTTTCACCCTTCCTCTTTATCCAAAACCTACTGCTGTGTGCTTATGTAGGAAGTCAGGGACTAACATACCAATTACCATGCCAGATGTGTAATTACTAATAAAACTTTTAAAGCTTTTGTGGACCTTCTGACTTTTTCCTTCCTTTCAACTATGAACATCTATGAATCTTAGGTGCTCCCATCCCCTTAAGGGTGGGATGTCACAGTGGTTTGACAACAATAAGGAAGGCTTCCAAGGAAACCAGATCTTAACTTAATTGTTTGGGTGCCTCTTTGATCACTTCATTGCCTATATATAGTTTGGTAGGGCAGGCCTTGTTTTACTTGCAGTGTTTCAGCCTAGCTTGAGCAGATTAAAGCTCTGTACGTCTAGATAGCTTAGTTTGGCAAACCCTTGATTGACTGTATCATGAGAGGAACAATAAAAAGAAGTTGTTATGATCTTTTAAGTCTAAACAGAAATATTTTAAACTGAAATAGGATGAACTAAACAGCAGCTGATGCTATTATACAGTTGTTGTATAAGATAAAGTCATAGAAGACACTAAAGTTCAGAATGCATTCAAGTGTGAAAGACCTATAAAACCATAACAGGAGGAAAGGACTGAAGTCTCTGGTTGGGCTTCACTGTGTCCAGTGGGGTTGTGTTTGCAAGATAAACCTTAAGCTTGCTGCTGGTCTTGCTGGCTGATAGGTGTATGTGTGACAAAGCTGCTGTTGAGTCAAGCTCAGGGCTGAAGGTAACCTTGATGTTGAAACTCTGTGGAGTAGTCAGCAGTAACATTGTCAAGTAAGTAAGTGGCCGGTTCTGGAAAAATGAAGTCCTTTCCCATGCTTTTTGGCCTGTGTTATAGACAAACTTCTGAACAAATAGGAGATAAATATCCAAAACCCAGCTCTTTCCCTGGCAGAAATCTAGGTGTTTTATGTTTATTTCTTTATTTTTACTGTTTTATATTGGAGTTCTCTGGGCTATCTTGCTGCTATGTTTCTGGACTCTTAAGGTCTCTCACACAAACAGGAAAAGTATGCACCTTCTTCCCAAGTGTACTATATAGGCTGTTACTAGTAATCAGAATTCTTATTGGGGTTTAAATAGAATAGCTTAGAATTAAATTTGTAAACAAATGCTGTTTATCATTTGTGTGTAAGAATGTATAAGAAGAAGTGATAGATAAAGGCAAGAGATGCAAAATCCTAAGTTTTTAAGTGTGCTTTCCACCTGTTCATAATCCATAAATTCAGTCTTAATGAATTTAGGTTTCAAACAGGCTTTAATGTGTCCTGTATCCAGAAGCTTTCTCATTTTTTGCATACATCTGATAATTTTGTGTGAAAGCCATTGTCTTAAAAAGAATTGTTGACTATTTAGTTCACCTGGGGACTCATGTAGGTTATCTAATGATCATCTTGATGACCTACAGCAGTGCCTCAAAAGGTGCATTCTGGCTGTAGGTGAGCAAAAATGCAGATTCACTATTGCACTTGTTTTACAAATCTTCCAGCCCTTATAAATTAATATTTCTGTAGGTCTAGTATAGTATGATTAATTATTTTCCTTGTGAAATTTCAGAAGTTTTTCAGTTGCAACACAGTGGTTGGTAAGTCAAGGAAAAAAATTTGCTAATAATTCAAATAGAAACTATTGGGGGTGGAATATATTTGGGTGAAGCTCAAAGGTAGGTGTTTTGTTTCTCCTTGTGTCCTTTTTCTCATGTGAACCCTTTGAAATGGAGTTTGTTTTTACTCAGATGTGTCTTTGTCTAAGATTTTGTCATGTTGAAATAGCTTTGTGGATTGCTTTTGATCAGGTCTGACCTTCTCAGTTGGCTGTTGAAAGCTGGGATATGGAGTTGATCTCTCTCTTCCAGGAGTTAAAATATTTTTTTCAAACCTCTATTTGCCTTGGATTGCCTTAGCTATCTTGGATTCCACAAAGTCTGGGTATGGACTAAACAAAAAACAATTTATTAATTGATAACTCGGCATTAAGAACAAAATCAATCAGTCCAACCAGTGACAATTATTTTGGAGATCTGCAAAGTCCTTTTTTAACTGGATAACCTTTTCCATTGATGCAGTGACGTGAGTTGGGTGCTTTTGACATGTCAGAAAGGAAGGGAAGCATCTCTCAGCTCATGTCAGTGTGATTGCGTTGCTGTCTAAAAAGATTTGCTCTCTGTGGGTTTGCTCACAGTATGTGCATATTTTAATAAAATGGTGCAACTGGCACAGCTGGGAGCTGGACAT
>VZTN01033067.1:78384-99152 GCA_013400515.1 Erpornis zantholeuca | reverse complement strand
TGGACATAGCGACTGAACTGACCTCTTGTCTCTTGATGTGCCTGATACCACCAGAGCTGCATTTATGTTACAGGCTGTACTTCGTGCTTCATTGGTGAGTGTGGAATGAGTCTACGTAATTGTCAAGTCAGCCCTGTCCTGGATGAGTTAAAAAGTCCTTTAAGTTGGTAGTTCAGAGAAGAGTNGAATATTACATCTTGAACATGACCTAATATTTGATAAGGTAGAAGTTAGCAAAGCCATTTTATCTTCAAAGTTTTTTTTAATTTAACCTAAGATTTGGTTAAGTGTCGTGGAAAATTTCTAAGTATATTTGCAGGGAATTTTGCATGTTTGAGGCATTTTCTTTGAAAAACTGTAAAAGAATTATGTAGAACTTTCTAAGTCTACACAGAATTGTTAAGCATTAGTGATACATACTGATCAGGCACGCAGAGCTGGATGTTAGATTGCACGTATGTTGTGGTTGGCATTTCACGCTCCAAAATTAGTGTCTCAAAGTTCATTTTAAGTGTTCTGCATGTTACATTTTTCAAGGCTTTAAAGAATTTTGTTAATGTAATTTTTACCTCTAGCTATAAATTCATTTTCTCTGAGTAGGTGTTTCACATAAAAATTTATGTTTAACTTCATCTCTGTTACAAAGTATATGTTTTGCCAAGAGGGGTTCTTTTGGGTGCGGGTGGGGGAAGAGGAGAAGTCATAAATTGTTATTATACTACACCTCTGCACTTGCCACAAGTAGCCAACTTTAAGACATTCCTGTGAGTTTATCTCCTTATCTGTTGAAAACAAACAAACAAAGCTTTGCTAATTTCCCTGAAACATATCCAGAGACAATGTTAATGCAATTCGATCTGAAATTTACAATAAAAATAGTTCCAACATTAAACAAAAGAAGCTTTAAAGGCAGAGAAATCATTGAAAGATTCAAGTGCAGTGTTACAAAAAGTGCTGCCATTATCACTCGGCATTTTTTAATTCTACAGCATTACTTTAAAGTATGTTCTGATGGCTGATGTTAATTTTCAAAGTTAAATATATGTCACCTCAATGGAATAGAAATGAAATTGCTATTTCAGGCCAATTAAAATATTTGTTTTGGCTAAATAATGTGTATGTTTATAGAATCTAAATATCTAAATGCAATTAACCAAAGCTTAAGCTTCAGGGTGCTAGAAACATTTTGTATGAGAAACAAGCAGTTATGGCATTCTTACAGTTGACAAACTAGTTTTAGAAAATGAGTTATTGTCAACACATTTTTAAGTCAGGTCTGATATTGATGTTTGAAAATATTTTAGCTGCACAAAAATCGTATTTCCAGTTACATAACTTCCGGAGAGTGAGAGATGCATTTCAATGGCAGATGAAATTGATTTTTTAAAAAAATAAATCAAGTGTTTGTGACTGACGTGGTGGACTGACCTTCTTAATGCGGATCATTGTCATTGTAATGGAAAGGAAATGAAATGAGGTTAGTTGCAAGTGGATGAGGAGGAAAGCTAGATGGTGGAAACTTTTCTGCTGAAATAGAAGGTTTCAAGTATACAGAAGTTGGAGGTGCCTAACCTGAATGTTTGTTACTAAAAGGAAATACTATATCTTGCAGGCAGGATTGTTGTGCAGGGCTGACCCAGTAGTTTGCTATCAGTTCTCAAGGAATGCAACTAAACTGCTTAGTCCCCCATCACCTGAGCATTACAGCTGAGGATAATGTCATCTGTTGGCTTGTCATTACACTTCATGGACTTGAAGTGGATGAGTTTATCAAATCAGGTAAGCAGAATGCAGATACCAGTGACTCTCTCTGTTTAACTGGCAGTTTACAGTGTAAACTGTACATAAACAATGTAATGGAGGCATTGGAGTAAGGGAGATGAGCTCCCTTCCTTTGCTTTGGGCCAGACCCTACAGTTACTGCATTGTAGGAATTGCCACATGATGGAAAAAGCTTCCTCTAAAAATCTATACTGAGAACTTCTACGCTAAGGTGATCTCTTGAGAGGGTGCAAAAACTTAAGTAGTGAAAGGAAACATTACATTAAAATGTAATGTGAAACATTACGTTTTTGTAATGTTCAGAGCTGTAATAGTATCACTTCACTGACTTCCAAAAATTGAGATAAGTAACTTTTCATAGGTGCTATTTTGGAGGATTTTACAACCTGAAGTCTGTTACCATGTGTTCACTGTGACAATCAAACCTGCCAGATATAAATTAGTTTGGGTATTTGCTCACCTGCAATGAGGAGCTGTAGTGTTTGGGAGACTGAAGTTTCTCTCCTGTGTTGGCAAGAGGAATCTGAAACCACTTGAATCAAGTGCAGCTAAACCTATCACAATCATAATAGCTAAAAGTGCTATAATAAGCAGAAGGATTTGTGAAATTATGTTTTCCTTGATACTTGCACTGATTAATGCCACGTGATTAATTAGGAATGGCAGTATCGGAACATGTTGGGCTACTACTGCTGTTTTACATATAGCAGTAATAGAAGTCACTGTGGTCAAAACCAAAACAAATGCTGAGTTTAGCACTTCAGTTGTCTTTATTTAAAGAAGAAAGTAGTTTCACCTATTTTGCAAAAGCCCTTTTAGAAGCTGTTTTACTTTGCTTCCAGTCAGCGAAGATAGATGTGTTCCTGGAAAGATGGTTTATTGTGGGCTGTAGTTTGCGAGCATAGCATTTTTCATCTAACCATCCATTATGCTTATTGTATTTCTCAGCCTCCCAAGTAGAATGCCTTGTTTGTCTGAAAATTCACTACAATTCCCCTAACAGGCTATGACTGTATCTGTTGGGTTTTTGGCTTGTTAAACTTAAACATGTAGAAAGGGCACAAGCAACATTTCACGTACGCATCTCCAGGATTGGCCAGTTTTCTTGGATAGAATGTTTGAAATTACAGAGAGCTGCTGTTCTGTCTGTTAAGCTTTGGCAGGAGATTACGGAAGGGAAGTGGATGCAAGTGGCTAAACTGTTGGGTTTCCGTTGACAGGAGTAAATAATCTTAAAGGATTAAATAATCCTACAGGAGTAAATAATTTATAGTTTTTACTACGACCTTACAGTTTTGAACTAGATGACTGGTAAGGCCAAATTTAATTGTTGAAAACATGGCCAGTAAAATGGCCAGTAAAAGAATTTTTAGATCTTCTTGGTATATTTACAGTGCTAGTTTTCTCTGTCACTTTTTTTAGAGATCAAATTATAGGCCTGTGATACTGTTGGCCTTTAACTATGCCAATCTATTGCCAATATTGCCAGTCTATCTGCATCTATTTAATACCTTGTTGCAGTCACCTGGATTTTTAACAGGAAGGTTAATAATATGATAAATACATCGGGTTTTCTGAGATGATTCACTGTTTTCTGTAGTTATTCCCCGTTTTAAGGATAAGCTTGTTTCTGGGTGAGCAAATAAGAATATAACAATGAGAAATAGATTTAGGATATGTATTTCTAGGTGCTCTGTGGTAACTGCAGAAAGCTGGTCTGTAGACTTGGACTGTTGGAACAGATTGTGAAAACTGAATGGCAACAGGGAATGTCTCCATGCACAATGAAATGGTCGTGTTGTACTTTCCTCACCAGGTCCAAAGATAAAATAGGTTTTAGGAGCAATCTGTTCAAGGGGAAAGCTCTTGAGTCAGTGAATTAGGTGATGTCCAAGAAGGACAAGTTTATCTGCAGAAAAAATGCTGAGTAGCAATGCAAAGGAAAGTGAATGTCCGGCTAGACTTGAAATAAAGGTGGACATCGAGGGCCACAAGTAGTGCTGCTGAAAATTAACAACAGGAGAATAAAGAAGGAAAAAGTGCTGCTGCTGAGTGGGGTGGGTGGTTTCGTTGCCACTGATGACTATGAGGTTTAGTTCCTCAGTGCCTTCTTTTCCACCACAAAGATCTACCAGGTCTTTGTACCTACAAACAGGATTCAGGAAGGAGAGGAGCACCCAATAGTGGAAGAGGCTCAACTCAGGGAGCTCTCGAAGTCTTGACTTATTGAAAGTCCATGGGACCAAGTGGCATGCATCCAAAGGTGCCTAGAGATCTGCTTGACATTAGCATAGCCATTATCTTTGGAAGGCCACGAACACTGGGGCATTTTCTCAATCACTGGGGAATAGCAAATGCTCCATTTGTCTTCAGGAAGAAGAAGAAGCATTATCCAGAGAACTTTAGGGTGGTCAACTTCACTTTGAATTGTGAATTAAGTCCACTTGGAAGTCAGTTGTGGGCATGTGAATGTTCTGTTGTTGATTGGAAATAGCTGTCATGAGTTTAGGGAAGGCAAACATGTGACCAACCCAGTCACCTTTGTGATGAAATTACTGAATATTGAATAAGGCAGAGGGCAGTGGAGATGATCTATTTTTATCTCAGCAAGGTTTTTGGCGTGGTCTCCTCACAACAACAGCCTTGTGTTCAAGCTGGGAAACTGTCATCTAGATAGGTGGACTGCTTCTTGAGTGAAAAACTCCCTGAATCTTCAAGCTCAGAGGGTACAGTGGCCTATACAGTGTTGGGTTTACATGCTGACCTCACAGAATCCAGCATGGACAGGGGAATGGAATGGATTAACTCCCTGCATTGATACAGCGTGGGGACTGGGTGGTTGATAGCAGTTCTCTATGGAAGTTGCTGGCTGTCCTGTTGGACAGTAGGCTAAAGATGAGCCAGCAGTGTGCTCTAGCAGTGAAGAAAAGTAACAGTGTCCTGGGCTGTGTCCACAGGAAGTTAGCCAGGCGATGGAGACGACTGAGATGATCCCACGGTATTCACTGTCTGGAGTACTGTGTTGAGTCCAGCTGGTGAGCCACCAGCATTGTTGGGTTGGACATGTTACCATGTGAGGAGAGGCTGAAATTCAATCTGGAGACAACGCAGCTTCAGGGGGACCTAATTGTAACTTTCTAATACCGAGAAAGAGGGAACTGAGAAGTCTTTATACGTGTGCTGGGAGGAACAAGAAACAGTCATGAGCTGAAACATGGCAGGTTTTCACTACAAGGGTAATTGAGCTCTGGAAAAAGTCACCCAGAGAGGCTGGCTCTGGGAATATGGCCCTGGGAGATTTCCAAGACTCAGCTGCATTAAACCCCGAGCAACCTAGTCTGACCTCAGAGTTGATCCTGCTTTAAGCAGAAGGCTGTGAGCCTCTGAAGGTTCCTTCCAATCTGAGCCATTCTGTGTTTGGAGCCAGCATCCAAGTCACCCAGAGCCAAAGGGGGGGCTGCTTTGGCTTTCAGGATCCTAAAATGTTCCGGGTACTCTGGTTACCTGAGAATTTGTTTCAAGTCACAGGCTTCTGTCCACTTAAAGGGTATAGAAAGAATCTGAATATTTGCTGACATTTAATGTTTTTAAGCAAGAATGTACTAAGAATTAAATTCAAGTAAGATTTAATATTAAAAAAAAAAATATTTGCAGAATGAGAACTGTTTCTATGACTAGTAAAAAGTTTACCTGTTACCCCAAATCCAAATCTTTCTTACATGCTCATGTAAACTAAAAAGAATGATTTAGAAAATTTATTGGGAAAAATGGAGCTGTAAATTCTAACTTAATAAATTTAATCCTGCAGTGATGTTTCAAGAAAAAAATAGAAAACTAGCATGGGGATGAGACTCTGAAAAAATACAGAAAATGAGGACAGTGGTCAGTTTTATAACTTCACCACGTGTGCTATTGCTTTCCTTAGGTATGCAGGCTGTTGCAACAGGATGTGGATTTGTGCCTTGGAGACTTGTCTGTGTGTGCTGAGGGATGAGTGAGTGGCTGCTGGTGGCCTCTCAGGGTTACAGGTAGATGCAGCTGGGCTCCTTCCTCCCTGTCCCCACAGGGCGAGCACCCAGGCTGTGCCACGCAGTTGCTGGGGAGAAGTGAATAGTTGCAGACCTGGCTCAAATGTGCCTGCTATTGCAAATGAAAGAGTTTGCTATGTGATCTGTTTACTTGGAGTTAGGTAGTGTGTATTAGACTCTCTTTTTTTTTCTCCATTTTTTTGGGGGAAAATACTTTCTTTGATAGGTTTGCCCACATGATGTTGGCAAGGCCAGCTGTAGTACTACACAGATACTTACTGGCCTGTCAGAGTGAGCTGCATTCATGTTCAGCAGTAAACCCTGGCACCCTGTTCTAAGTTGAATGGCTTACATAGTTGGCATAGTCTTACTGAAGTAATTGCTGATGTATGGAGCAGTGTTTCGTGGTAAAACACTCTTTCAAGTGCCTGAGTCATGTTAGAGGCATGTTGTCTGGAAACTGCTGAAAGAGATTCCTTGTTGGTTTCCTTTGTACTCTCATTTCCTGAAAAAGAACGAGGGGTTTATTAATTTTCTTTTTGTGTACACTGGCATGGAATTGTGGTTGCCCTCAGCTAGGATGGGCTGTGTCCTAGGTTAGTTGGGAAAGGTATTAGTAGTGCGGATTGACACGCTGACTGTGACACAGATCAAATGCTTTCCCCTTTGTGTAGCTGACTGCCAGTGACACACTTTCTGATACGTGCATCAGGAAGCATTCTGCTGCCTGATGAGCACAGGAAAATGGTAGAAGGAGATTCTGTCTTTCTTGATTTGCTTAAAAAAAGGCTTTTCTTAGTTATATCATTTTTTTTAATGAGCTAATCTGCTGTTAACTGTTTTAACAAAATCATGCTGCTTTGTTTGGAAGTCCTGGAAACCAAAGGGAGGGTTTGTGAAGTATTGGCAAATGTATGCAGGAATTATCTGGCTTGTTCCTAATTTTGCTGTATGAGTTGTTAAACAAGTCTGCGGAAGACCAGTGCTGAGAAGAGGCTGGAGTCTTTGTCTGCCCAAATGTTTCTGCTCTACAGTACAGCAGTAATATTCCACAGAACAGTGTGAGAGAAAGGACTGTCTTAATTTGAGGTTATCATCTTAAATGTCTTCGAGTTAAGCACTGAAGTGGCAGTGCCTAATTTAAAGCAAATAAGCATATTTCTTTTTTCCCTGGTGTCAGCTGAGTAACTTAGGTAATGCAGAGGCCAAATCAGAATTCTGCTTTTCCCGAAGCATTAAGACAACAGCCTGTGAACAGGGCTTAAGCTGTAGTCTGATAAGATGTGGTGCTTCACAAGAGCTGTCCTGGAGCAGAGAAGTGGAGTAGAGATACTAAGTTAGTTTGCCCAGAAATGTTTCAGTTACAGCCTGGATTTCTTGTGCTAGCACATGTGTAGGTCTCGGGAGATGACTTGAAATTTTTACATTGTTTTTCATGTTTTGTCTGTGTCGACCCACCAAATGAGCCAGTTTCTTTTGTCTGAGTGCAGTAATCCCTCATTCTCATAGATGGCATTAAGAAGTTTAGATCCACAGGTTATATTATTCATGTTGGCTTTTTGATTAGAGACAATGAAAAAATAAAACATTATCTTTAAGGTGAAGTCAGACAGAATATTTTGTTCTTCACTGTAATTTATCTTATGTTTTATCATCTGGTGCTGTAGGCACGAGTTGTTACTCACTCTACCAATGCTTAGTTTGTTTTTAATTAAATTGTTGATGTAGACTGTTATCTAAATCTTAGGTATGTCTTATGTTGAAATGATGAATTTATCAGCCACTTAATAATTGTGCAGGTTATTTGTTTATTTCTTAGAGTAGTAACTAGACAGAATACTGGGGTGTTGGTAGGGTTTTTTTTAATTTTGCTTTGGTAAGGACTTTCTTGTGTTTTAGAGATCAGGAAAAACTTTAAATACATCACTTCAGTTTTCATGGTCTAACACAGTGTGTATGTTGACTTTCATTTAGATCATGGTAGTATCTTCTTCAGGAGGATCAGCATTTCAGAAACTGGGCTAAGGATGTTCAGAGATAATTGAAGGATTATGTTTCAAGTAAATATAAGCAGAGATGAAATTATTAAGGAAATAATTCTAGATTTAGTTATATACTTAGGCAGGATCTCCTCGCTAGCAAGTTCTCATGTACATGGAAGTATTTTGAGTAACAAATCTAGATCGTATAATTCATAAAAACAATACATAAGATCAAATTTACGGTTGATCCAGATACAAAAAACCCTGCAGATCCTTGTAGTTGACAACTCTAAAGGTGGCAGTAGTAACTGAGAATTGTTAGTGGACATCCAGCTGGTGTTCAGATTCTACAATTGAAATAATAGGCTTGTGTAAGGTGAGTGGGTTGAGCATTGAGTTTGAATTACATTGTGTGTTTTGCTGTTAGTGGTGGGTGGCTTAAGTCCAGACACTCAGGTGGTGAACTCTGTTCCTCAGTTTGACTGGAATGTCATTGCCTAAAGTACAAACATTTAAAAACTCAGTTTATTAAACTGAAATTTTAGATAAGGAATAAAGAAAAGTATAATAGAAATATTTTTCTTGCCACAGATAAATATATAAAAGATTAATAGCTTTTATTTACAATCGTGGTCATTTCTATTACTGAGTTTTGGAGTTGCAAGGTTTCTAGCACATGAATCCAGACTTGTATGTAGCCAGGAAGGAGACTGTGTTTTTAAACTGTCCTCTGATCTGGGAACAGTTGCATCTGGGTATTACATAGGATTAAATAGCAATCATTGTCAAAGCCTATTTGGTAGTAAATCCAGGCAGAGCAACTGTTAAGCAAACTGACAGTCAAGCAAACTGTACAGGCAGAAGATATGCACTGACAAAGATGACTTGGATTTGGAACATGTACTGTACCTTTTTTCATCTGACTGCTCAAACAAGATTGAAAAATGTTTTGACTTGGAAATAGAAGATAGAAACCTAGCATTTATGGGAACGACATCAAATTTACTGGGTCTTGAACTCAAGTCTGAGTGTTTTAAATTATGGATTCATTTTTCCTGATAGAGGGATAAGGGTTTGGATTGCTGTTGTTCCCAAGCATCGTTTAGCTTATCCTTTCTGTTGGCCACAGATGTATTGAGCCTCTGGGGGTATGAACAACATATTCTTATAAATGGGATGCAAAACAAAAAACTGGTGTACTGATACTTCTGAATGGTAAGTCACTTGAGTATTTCTTGAGCTTTGTGTTGTACTAGCACATTACTGTATAATATTCAAAATGAAATTGAATGTGTAGCTATAATGTGGTAAAATCATCTCTACTTCTTAGTTAATGACCTTGTAAGATGGAGAAACAGAAAACATAGCTATGGTGGGTGAATCTTGACAGTGCTTGACAATGTGTCAAAGCAGTTCTGTATTCTTTTACTCTCCAAATAGATGTGGGTAACACTTCATGTTTTAGCATGATGTAAGTGATAATGGCAGCTATGGTATTAGGTGTCAATCAAAATAGTGTGCTTGTAATATTAGTCATCCAGTGAAGGGAGCATAAATGCAGATACTGAACTCATTATGAAGAAGGAATGTCTGTGGTGTGTTCAGGGCGAATAGCACTTCCAAGTAAAGGAAGAAGATTGTGAGATAAAGGATGGGCACAGATAAGTAAATGGCTGCCTGTGTCAAAACAGCATTGCTCACCTGACAACTATTTGTTTAAAGATGGTCTTTGAGCCAGTTGTTTTGTTGCTCTAAAACTGCTATTCTAGAGAGTGAAAAATTCAGAGGATGGCATTATAGCTGACTTGTGTAATGCAGTAATTCTGGCCTCTGTAATTTGATCTGTAATCTCCTGTGGCTTTCTGACAAGTGCTCTTGTCTGCTATAGGTTAATATTATTGTAATGCAGGGTTACCATGATGCTTCCCTTAAAAAGAAATATGCGTATCTTCTTGGAAACAAAAAGGATCACTGAAGATCTTTCCCAGCTGAAGACTCTAGCTGGCATATGACATACGATTAACTTTACAGGTAACATACTGGGCATGCCACAGTATGTTAAAATTCAAACTCAGTTCAGATGCTAATCTGTGGTACCCCTGAATAGAAATATATATGGGTGCAGTTGGTTTATCTAACTTAACTCATTTCCTGTGTGTTTAATGGGCTGGAATTTCAGAACTGGATTAGCTCAATGGTCAGTTACTAGAACCAGCTCTTCACTAATGTGCTGCTGTCCTACTGTGCTTTATCAGTGGGCAGGGATACCAGGCATGTGTTGAGTAAGTAGATCATATTTTCTCTTGGTTTTTTGATTGTCAGTTTAAGCACAAGGGACTTCTTTTTAAGTCCACATTATATGTACCTTTTGCTGTGTTATATATATTACAGGTGTATGTGTTAATTACAGGCAGTGACTTTGTTGATATCCCTGTGTCTTCCTGTTGAAGGTACACATACCAGTGTGGATGGAGTGCCCTGATGTTGGCCAGTAACTTACCTTAAGGAACACAAACATGACTATTTCAGCCTACATTTTTTAAAAAATGTAATATTGTAAAGTGAATTACAGATACTTGGCTTAACATGGTAATAATAGACTACTGACATGGTACTGATGAATCAAACTAAGAATCCCCAGCCTGCTTTTGGTAATTATTGAAAAACTCTTGGCTTAAGCTCGCACTGCCACCAAAAGGGAATGTTCACTGAATTACGCTCTTGACAGTGCAGTTGCATGGAACTTGGCAGAGCCCATTACTTGGCTTTTGGTGTGCACCAGTGCATATGTGCACACATGTGCCCCCACAACCATTTCATGAGCTATCAATAACTGTTTGCACAGATGTCTGTACCAGAAAAATTAGATATTTTAGGTTTGTAGTGGACTTCTGAGTTAGCACTTTAGTTAAGGCTTAATGCTTAATAATGAAATACCTCATTTTTAAAAAACTATAATTTTCCCCTAAATCTTTGTCCACCTGCTGCCAATATTTACTTCCTGCCTACTCTAACTGTATCATATTGCATTAATATGTTTGATAGACGAAGTTACAATGCCTGGTATAATTAAGCCTACAATTCTGTTGTAATCAATTGGCAGGTGCTGATAAACTGCCAGGTAGCAACACTGGGCTGAACTGGTGAAATTGAAGCAGTCTGGAAAGTTTTACTTCCATCCAGAGGCTCTCTAGCAATTCTTTCTTGCTATGACTCCAATCTAAGAGTGATTCAGTTACTTGGATGTAGCAAAGCAAATGTGCAGTGGAGATAAAGGGCTATTGCTCAGAATCATCAGCCATTTCAAACAGTTCAACAGCAACAAAAACCAGGAAATCACAATAAACTTCACTGTCACATTTAATTAGAAGCCTTTATGAAAAATCAAAATTTTAAATACCATTGCCTTTTAATGTGGACTAGTATGCTCTAAATTGGAAAGGTAAAAAAAGTCTGATAAGGTTAGGGAGATTATATCCATAGAAAGTCATTGAACCAAAAATCTGAAGGATGGCAGTTCAAAAAAATCTGGATTTAAGAACAGACATTTGAAAAGTGATTTTAATGGCAGTCAATTACCCAAAGAGGTCAAAAGCAGACCTTCTGTAAGGATGGGATTATCTCACATCTGCCAGCAACCAGCACATTTGGTAGGCAACTTAAGCTTCTGATATTGGCCCTGTCTCAGACCTCTCTTGGACTCACTCAAGGTATTTTCTCATAAATCCAAATAAACTTCAGCTTTGTTGATTTTGAATCTTAAGTGAACTTCCTTTACAAAACAAAGCTAGCAAGAAGGCAAGTGGAAATGCTGGATTGTGGTGCTGTAACTTGGACTCTGTATGTTATCATGCATATCATTATTTGAAGCACAATAAGTTGTGTTAGTTCAAAGTTTTGCTTTTTATAAGTATCAAGTACTTCGTAATTGTTTTCTACAGATGTTGAGATGATAGTACAATTTTTAGTCTGCTTTGAAATCAGGGCATTTTTGTTGCTGCTGACAGTATTAGTGTTCTGACTAATATATCCTGCTAGCTTGCTTGCTGCTCCTTCTTTCAAGGGTTAGAAGCCACGGAGTTTGTGCTTGATGCTCAGTTACTGAATTCAGAACTCTGTTGACTGAGTACTGAGGTACTGATTTGAGCTAATTGGGATAAATTTGCATCCAATTGAGTTGTATGTGGTAATGGACTAAGTCTTGTTTCTGCTTCTTGTGAGAATGGAAATACACTGAGTCAGAGCATCTGCTGGAGGAGAGGGTCTCCAGACATCTCATACTGCTGTACGTAAACTTCAGGTTCTGTTAAGTAACTTCTGAAGAGGACTAGTCCTCCTGATAGGTGTTGTGAAGAGGAAATGGATTGTAGATAAAATGCTCCATCTACTTTTATTATTCTTGTAGTCAAGTAGTGCCAGTGAACTGACCTGTCATCAGCATGAGCAAGGTTAATGCAGTGGTAGTGAGGATAAAGTATATCAGGAGAACTGTGTGTAGAAAGGACTTGGGAAGAGCATTCTTAAATATCAGATGTATTACATGATGCTGGTTGCATGCACTTGTGCTGAGTTAGGGAAACATGAAAAAGGAGGCTGTTGTATCAGCTGTGAAGACTTTTGGGGAAGTCTGTCATGGAGAAGTTGCAGTCCAGGTCCTGCGGTCTAACTATGCTCCAGTACATAATGTCGGGCTCAATGCACTTTCCACTCTTTTGAGTCCAGAATACATTCATTATCTGTCTATACCAAATGGTTCCTGCTGAAAAACGATGTGATACTACTTCCTGTTCAAGCTTAAAATAGCTGCCAGGCAAAAAGAGACTCAGTAAACCTCTGACATGAGTTAATATCACAGAAATTTTTTTGTTTTTCTTTTAAATAATAGTAGATATGAGACTTGGCAAATTGAATGGGATGTCAGGGTATTGGAGCTCAAAAGCAAGTAGGAATGCCTTGTGTACAACAAAAGTGGCTCTATACCAGAAGCACTTTAGTAAAGAATGCTTCTTATTTAATAATGTACAATAATAAAAATATTTGCCAATCTAAACAATATATCAACCGTCGCTGTACTAATGCCATAAACTTTTTGTTCAAATTCATTCATAACCTGATGAGGAGGGTTGGGTGTGGAAATAATAAAGATGAAAACTGTTTAAGAGAAGTCTAATTCCCCTTTTGTTACTGTTCTACTCTACAGAAGTTAATATTTCTAATTAAGCTTGCTAGGTCACTTGGAAGTACACCTATGGAATGCTAATTGGTTTTAGAGTTTAAAATCTTCAGAGACAACTTTGTGAATCTGTAATGATGTCAGGAACTGAAGACATGAAGGCCGAGGCATTGCTAAAATCTTACCTAGTGCTTTTAAAATACATTGTAGACTTCTGAAGTAATAAATTCATACACATGCCAAAGTACTTTGCTGCTTTTTAATGCAATTAAAATGTTAGCTCCTATTGTCTCAAAGAGCTTTTCCAGGAAATCATATGCATTTAGAATTTTTCGTAGAGTGAGTCAGTGTAGTAGAAGACCAACAAACCACTTTAATTGTGCTTAAATTAGGCCAGTTTTGTGCACTTAATTAAAATACTGTAACTTTCAGTGGTTGAATCATTGTCATTATCCTGATTTGCAGATGGTATCACATGGTATCTATAGGATACTGCATAACGCCTGTTAAGTCTCAGCATGTTCTTTAAAGGCATGGATCTGAGGTGCTGGAACATGCCCATGTGAGGAATGCCCTCTATTGAATTAAAATAATACAGAAAACATTTGCTAGTGTTGATATTTAGCAGCTAGTGTTATGGAGGTGAATGGCTGGAGAGTTTGGGCATATGGCATCTTTGTATTATCCATGCTCTAGAAGACTGAAGGGTAAATGGGTGAATACTTGTTGTCTGTGCTAACAGAAAAGTAGTTATCTTTCTTATCTTAATGGGGGCAACCAGATCAGCGTCCATAGTACTGGATTCTCACAACTGTTAGGCTGTGTTTGGTGTGCTGGCAAGTATAATAGGAAGTAGTAAGTTGCAGTCAGGTTTTAATAGTTTTTACTAGTTTGGTCTATAAAATGAGCAAGATTGCATATATGATATTTTTTTAAGTTGAAGGACAACTTGATTAGTGCACTTGGGAGTACTATGCGGTTCCCCTACTTTCAAATATCTGTTGTTCCCAAAGAAATATTTATGTAATTAATTGTAAGAAACATTATTGTGGTAGACACCAATTGTTTGACGTTGCATGTGAATATTAAAGCTGTAGAAACAGTTATCTGAATGTCTTTGGAACATTATATGTACAGATTTCTGTCCTAAGTAGCACTGGGAGCTGCTTGCTTTGTCTTGGTTGTCTTAGTATCGCATATGCTACATATCCTTAATAAAAATGAGTTGGAACCTTATTTACTCAGGACTTGAGGATAGGTGAGCTGCTGAGAAGTGCTGGATTTGGGTGCTGGATTTGGGGGTGTGCTTCTGACCGTAGTCGTGAAAGTGCACATGCTGCATTTATAGTAACATGTAGCTGGTTGCAGAGATGGAAGAAAGCGAAGGCAAGATGTTAATCTTTTCTCACTGCAGTAACGTAGGAGCTGAGTAAGTTGGAGTTCACGAAGAAAACCCAGCCTTCATTTAGGTTAAATTCGTGTACTTCAGTAGCTGTGTTAAATGCAGCTCTAATGAGATTCGGGCTGCTTTCCTTTGTCATCTGAAGGAGATAATCTGCTAGAACAAATTTGATAAATGAAGAATGAAATCACCCTTTCTTAATCGTGACAATCTGCAAAATCCTTTTTGCTTATTCTTGTCTGAAATCCGTTCATAAAGCTAAACGTGCTAAGGGTCTTTTTCTTTCTAATGAAATTTCCCAGAGGGATCGGATGGGGAGGATTTTCGGCAGGGCGGGGAGAGGAAGGCTGACGTGACTCCAGATCGCTTCTTTTTCTGCCTCCGTGCGGTTTGGGGGATGGCTGCGGGGATGCAGCTCTGGCAGCGCTCCCCCGAGCTGCGCGGTGGCTCAGCCCTGCACAAAGGCGGTGATGTAATGCGTGCTGTAATGCGCNGTTTTTTTTTCTCGTTAACGCGGCATGTGTGGTGAGAACACACACCTGCTCAGAGTAATTCAGGCTAGAATTACTAACGTAATCCTTGAGCAAACGAGACGTGTGTTGGACATCCCTTTTGGCATTCCGTGCTAATCTTGCGCTCCCTTAAAGGAGGGAGGGAGTGAGACAGGTTGCTGTTAGCAACCGCTCACATACTAAAAGTGAAATACCCAAGCTTTAATTCCCCTGCGGACTCCTCATCGCTACTCTTTTTTGAGTTTTTGGGGTTTTTTTTTTACGAATTGGTTCGTCCTAACGAGTAGCATAATCAGTGTTTTAAGTAAAATCAGCTCAGTAAAGAGATAGAACAAGAAGATGCTCCGATGTAAAAGTTTATTTGCTCCCTTCTAAATGCTTCTAACAGCCACATATCTGAAGTTTAAGGGTGATATAAAACAAGCCGTGGCCAATGCTTTTTCTCTGTCGTTTGACTGAATAAGACTGTTTTTACAAGGCAGGATGAAAAAAAGCATCTCCCCCTTCTTCCTCACGTAGATCTCTTGTATGTGCATTGTAATGTGTTAGAGAAGCTGGGATTCATCCTACATTTCCTGTGTTTCAAGACTTTTGGAGCTCAAGCTCCTTACAGCTGCAAACTAATAAAATGGGAATTTGAAGGAATGAGAGCTGTACACAAATCAGGTTATTTGGCATACATCTTGTTGCAAACAGCTAGTTTTTCCACAGAAGGAATATGAAATATCCTGCAAAAAAAGGAAGAGGAGGGAGGAGGAATATTCAACAAAAAAAGGTTGTTTAAATACCAACATCTCAAAGTACGAATTTACTGAGTCTAATTTTTGCATATGTATTTCCATAAGGTGATGAAAATGTTGTAAAAGTGTGCATGTATTTAAAAAGAAAAAAGGGTGGAGAACAGGAAAAATACCATAACCAATAAATGCCTAATCTTGGGATCTATGAACGATAGAAAGCCCAAAAGTAATACTTTGTGCTATAAAAAGGTGTTTTTACTGCAGAATATGCAATCTGGTTTTTGGTATTTTTGATTGATTTCAGGGCTGATGGAAATAGTTCTTCTTTCTGTTGCTTGGGATAAAACAGTGCAGGATGATTTTCAAGCTGTTTTAAGTTGCTTATTTTTACTGCTCTTGCTGTAGTCTTCATCAGCTTCACTGTGGAAAGAGATTTCTCCAGATGGTGGTATGGAACAAGAGCCAAAGGACATGATCTAAAGTGTTACGTTCCAGCTGTTGCTGCACAGAATTTAGAAGCTACTGCCTGTCACTTGATCTGTGTTTTGAACAGAAAAATAAGTAAGATTGCTTACAGACCTTTTTGTTAAAACAACTGCCTATTAAACCAGTTTTTTATGGGAGGCTGGGTACCCTCCTGATAGCCCTGACAGTGAGACACCTAAACCGTGAGTGTCTGTAGCAACAGTGAACAGGGAGAGTGTCTGACTGCAGTGAGAGCTGTGTGCTACTGCTGGACACCCCGACAAAAAGGTTTGCTACCTCAGCAGGGCAGTGAATTGAAGTATCACAGCATTTAGAGATGGATGAGCAGTTCCCACCAAAACAAATGAACTTCCAACAATGTCGGCAGGACAGCACGAACAAATTGAACATTGCTAAGGGACAGAAAAATTTAAGAACACAGGTTCTGTCATTTCAGAGGAGAAAAGTGGTCAGATTTTGGTTGTGTCATCTTAAGTTGCAGTTGAAAAATGGACTCCTGTACTTCTGTCTTACACATTTCATAGGATCAAAGGGTAATTCAGGTTAGAAAGGACCTTGCTACAAAATATGGACAACTCTAAGGTTCTTGGTACCCACTTAAAAGGAAATTGCAGATTTTTAGCAATGATTTAGCATTTGGAATTTTCTTAAACTTACATTCTTAAGACAGCTCTTCAACAGGTTTTGCAGTATACACCTGAGGTGTATAGCAATTTCCTGCTAATTGCTCCTGAGGAATAGCTGAGTATGCCAGTGTCCAAGAAAAGGGAGGCCATTCAGTCAGTGAATTTGATCTTGTCTATTTGCTGTCAACTGCGCTAGCTGTCTTTTCTTGTCCCTCATGTCTCTGCACGACATTGTGCTCCTCCCATAATTTGCAGAGAGGGGAGGTGTGTCCTGCTGTCAGGACAAAGCAGAGAGCTGTTGAAAATGGTAAGAGAGAACCTCTTAACGTTTAGCAAATATGCCAAAACCAGAAAGTGACTTAGTGCTATTAACCTTCTAATGAATTTCGTTTTCTTGTTTCAAGGCAATTTCTCAGCTGTCTGCCTCTGTGAGGTCCCGGTTGCCATTGCATACCAGCTCGGTACAGATGTGGTGCAGTTCCCTGCAGCATGTTTAGAGAGTGCATAGAATGCAAAAGAAAATGGGAATAGAAGGGACGTTTCTGTGAGCTGGTGTGATTAAAGTGAAAATTTGAAGGTGTAATGTTTTTGGATGAGGGTCTTGACCTTGATCAGAGCTGGAGGGAGTCAAAGGTAGACTTCTGGAGTTGCTTTGAATTCAGGACTAGGATCTTAACATTAAATGAATACATTGAATACTTAAGCTCATGACTCTGGCTCCTGGAACAACTCTGAAATGATGCAACTTCGATGATATGCCCCTACACTGTATCCTTGTTGGAGTCCCCCAGTGATTTTAGAATCTGGACCGAGAAAAATGAATGAATAAATGATGAATGCCAAAGTTATTAATGTTGCCCAGTGATCTGTATGCTATTAAAAAAACCTGCTCATAGTTCCTTGTTAGCTCTAGGAAGAAAGATCTGCAGTCTCAAAGATGCCATAACAGGTGTGCTTAAAAGTTAGTGTTCCTGAGATGATTTTGAAACTGGTCATCTGCAAGCTCATGGAGCTTGAGAAACGAGAGAATTGCAGTCTTCGCCATAATTTTCCTGAATTCTCTTGCTTTGTTGCAAAGTGAAAGATGGTGTGAGATTGCTGAGCAGCACTGAATGTAGGCAATGTCTATAACGGGAAGCGATAACAGTGCAGTTGGTGAATTGACAGCTCTGATTACTCTATGAATCCTTTACTTGCATCCAGAAGTTAAGCCTACCATAAAACTGAAATTGGCACTTTAAATACTTGAGTTAAAATCAAGGAAAGCTATCAGTAATCCCATACATACACTAACTTCAGTTACCTTTTGCTTGCCTTTGCCACCCCTTTGGGGTGTATTCTCGGTTACTGATGGGTTTTTGCCATTTGCTGCCTATGAAAGTTCAGTTTTCTTTCTCATCTTTGCCTCAGTAGTCTGATTTCATTTATAAACCCAAAGACTTATGGAGTTCAGCAATCATGTTTTCTGAATCTGATTGAAATAAAGAATCTAATGATTCTGCTGACTTTGTACTGGTTTCTGTGTAGTAACTTCAGAGTAAGAATATAAAAGCAGTTAATGGCTGCTTGTGAATCTCCTCATATCTTGTTTAAAATTATTTTTCATTGAATAATACCTTATTTAGAAATCTACTCATTGACTGATTTTTAAAGCCTCTCCATAATAAAATGGAGACTAGGAACCTGCTTTGTGCTCTCTTTCCTGACACTTGAAAAATGTGGGAAATAGTGTGTAAGTTAACTTGCAGGTGAGGTTTATCATAATGCGATCGTTAACTGATAAAGAAAGTTGAATAAACCTGTAGGATTCTGGGATTTAAGATAATCTTCAAAATCATCCAGGGTGTCATCAACTTGTGATATGGGAAATTACAAAGGGCAAATAATGAAACTCTAATCAGTCTATAATGCACTAATGTTATTACATTTGAGCTTCTCTATGCCTCCTTTTTTTTTTCTCTCCTTTTCTTACTTGATTAACTGAGAAGCAATTTCTCTTGAAATGTGGCTAGTATAGCTGTAAAGATAAAGGGGGCAATAGCTCAGATTTCAGAGACATGTCATTGATGTCAGTCATGCTGTGAAATAGAAAAAATGCTAGAGAGCAACATCTTGGATTCTTTTTCTTAAATGTTGGCTACCTACAGTTTTGAGATTTTCTGTTCCAAGATAAGGCTTAACACAGAGGGACTGACCAGTGTATGCAAGGAGTTGTGGAGAAGGGTTTACAATTGCAGCTGCCTTGTCTGGATGAAGGACATTGGTGCTTTGGTTGGGAAACAGTGTCTTTTCCACCCATGGAAGTCATTCTATCTCTCATCTTCTAGCAGATACTTCTTTTCACTTCAGACTAACCTAAATCAGTCCAGTTGTTACCTAGTAATAGGTACTTAGTAATTCTGAGTGCAATTTTTGTGTGTTTCCTTTTTTCCTGCCCGTAGAACTTAGCATAACGTGGATTTTTGAGCAAAAGTCTGTTGGAGTAGGTCCATTGAAATGGAGAGAGTACTCTGTTGGAAAATAACTCACACTGAGATGTTTTTTTGATTCAACATGGGATTTCTGTCAAAGAAGAGGTGGGGGTTCGAAGTCTGGTGCTAGAGTGAGCAGATGAGGCACTTGCTTTCTGTTGATGACTCGACAGGGAGTCATTAGGAAGTCCGAAGAGAGCCTAAAGCATCGAAGTAATCTGGGTTGAGTCTGGCTTTTTTGTTTTGTGCCTGTTCAAAGGTCTCGTCTTTATGTTGCAAGGTGAAAAGCAGTTTTATTATTAAGAGTGTGAATTTTCAGGGTGAGAGTATTCCCTTTTGCTTGTGTTTTTATTCAGCCATGTTTCAGAAAAATTTCAAATCAGTTGTGTGTGACAGCAGTGGATGAGTGCTTGGTCAACATCTTGGCTAAGAGATGCTGCTCTTAGCCTCAAGTGTTTTTGTTGTCTTAATTTTTGTTACCATATTTTATGTTTGTTGCCATAACTAAACAATGCACATCACTGAAGATACCTCTGAAGTAAACACTTCAGTGTTCTTGGGTAGCAGTGCTTCTTGGGGAGGCTGTTTTCAACATTGGTTTGTATCACAGTTCTGTAATCAAAATGTTACCTTAAAAGATGTTTTTAAGGTAATTTTATATGCTCCCCTTAATAGTGTGGCTGACTAGTTACTGATCTTGGCAGGGCAAGGCCATTGGCAGAGGTACCTTGTTTCCTGTGTGTTAAGGAAGCCTCGGTTTTAGACTACTGCAGCATTTGTCTGGGTTGTGTGAACTGCCACGCTGAGTACCCATTTCCTGTTACCTTCCAAAGGTGACTTTCTTGATGTATTTCAGTACCTCTGGGAAGTTTCAGCAAGCTGGGTGTCTGGGGAGCAGCAGAGTTCCCGGAATGCTGTGATTTCTAGGCAAAAGTGGGCCATGTTGCACAGGGTTACTCTCGGGTCTCCAGGGCAGGTGGACATGCAGCTCTGCAGCCAGGTTGTTACCATGGGATTTGGGAACACTTGCAGTCCAAATGAGAAGGGGCTGTCCTGACCATTCAATTAAAGGGCTCTTGGAAACCTCCTGGGGTGATACCTCTATCTATCCCAAAATGAGGTCTTTTCATGTGTCTTTTAACTTGGATGGATTAATATATTGCAGCAAAGTATCTTGGCTTTATACAGCATGAGAAAAAGGGCTAATGTAGAGAAGTTTGTTAAATTTGGCTAGTTGATGGTGTCTTTAAGCCCTGAAGTTGTGGGGGCGAAGAGGAAATGGTGTGTTTGTGGGGAACACCTCATAATTTTCCAGTGTATAAAATGTTTAGGTGACTGTTTCCTTCTTGTTTGCATGTTTTAAAGGTCTTTACTCGTGTGATACAGCATTTAAGTAGCTGTTTTTTGATAAGGCTCTGTTTAGTAGAAGACTGTGTATAACTCAAAGGATTGTGTTATTGAGTAATTCTTTGTGACAGGTGGGGGAACCTCATATTGAAATGCATGTAATAGTGTGTTACTTATTCTACCGAATATACTGAAGTTAAATGTTAATTAGCATAATTT
>VZTN01033067.1:0-78211 GCA_013400515.1 Erpornis zantholeuca | reverse complement strand
GGCGGGAGCTGCAGCCGCCGGCCCGGCAGGGATGACATCACCCCCAGGAACATGTGATGCAGCCGGCTGGCGCGGAGGATGCTGAGCTGTGGAGGGAGAGATTGGTGCAGATATTTATGGCATTTCATTTGAGTGTGGTAAATGCCTTTTAATTTTTTTTTTTAAATTAAATCCTCAAATCCTCACATCCTCGAATGTTTTGTGGAGAAGAGGCTTTAAAAAGGGGGAGGGAGGACCCACCCCAAACCCTTAAGACCTGCTTATATTGATGGGTTTTGTTTTATTTTTGCTTCGTTGGAGATAAAAATGATACTTTCCTGCCGTATTCANTTTTTTAAGGTAATTTTATATGCTCCCCTTAATAGTGTGGCTGACTAGTTACTGATCTTGGCAGGGCAAGGCCATTGGCAGAGGTACCTTGTTTCCTGTGTGTTAAGGAAGCCTCGGTTTTAGACTACTGCAGCATTTGTCTGGGTTGTGTGAACTGCCACGCTGAGTACCCATTTCCTGTTACCTTCCAAAGGTGACTTTCTTGATGTATTTCAGTACCTCTGGGAAGTTTCAGCAAGCTGGGTGTCTGGGGAGCAGCAGAGTTCCCGGAATGCTGTGATTTCTAGGCAAAAGTGGGCCATGTTGCACAGGGTTACTCTCGGGTCTCCAGGGCAGGTGGACATGCAGCTCTGCAGCCAGGTTGTTACCATGGGATTTGGGAACACTTGCAGTCCAAATGAGAAGGGGCTGTCCTGACCATTCAATTAAAGGGCTCTTGGAAACCTCCTGGGGTGATACCTCTATCTATCCCAAAATGAGGTCTTTTCATGTGTCTTTTAACTTGGATGGATTAATATATTGCAGCAAAGTATCTTGGCTTTATACAGCATGAGAAAAAGGGCTAATGTAGAGAAGTTTGTTAAATTTGGCTAGTTGATGGTGTCTTTAAGCCCTGAAGTTGTGGGGGCGAAGAGGAAATGGTGTGTTTGTGGGGAACACCTCATAATTTTCCAGTGTATAAAATGTTTAGGTGACTGTTTCCTTCTTGTTTGCATGTTTTAAAGGTCTTTACTCGTGTGATACAGCATTTAAGTAGCTGTTTTTTGATAAGGCTCTGTTTAGTAGAAGACTGTGTATAACTCAAAGGATTGTGTTATTGAGTAATTCTTTGTGACAGGTGGGGGAACCTCATATTGAAATGCATGTAATAGTGTGTTACTTATTCTACCGAATATACTGAAGTTAAATGTTAATTAGCATAATTTGAGCTTCTTCTCTCTTTGCTGGTAGTTAGGGAAAAGTGTATGGTGTATATTACTACAGAAGGGCATATACTATCTATTAAAAATGCAAAACTGTAAAATGAGTATTCCTTTAATAGGTATTGAAAAGATCAAGGATTGTTATCCTGTTTAAGACAGAAATGATCTTTAAAAGATGTAGGATTTAATACTGAAAGCAGCACTTTTAAAATAAGAGTACCCTTTCTTAGGTGGAACAGCATAAACAGCGTGCCGTAGAGGTGCTCTCGGAGGAGAAGCGCGTGCCGTGGGAATGACAGCCGCTGGAATGCCGCGCTTGCCGTGCCCGGCGCGGGGGTCNATGCCTTTTAATTTTTTTTTTTAAATTAAATCCTCAAATCCTCACATCCTCGAATGTTTTGTGGAGAAGAGGCTTTAAAAAGGGGGAGGGAGGACCCACCCCAAACCCTTAAGACCTGCTTATATTGATGGGTTTTGTTTTATTTTTGCTTCGTTGGAGATAAAAATGATACTTTCCTGCCGTATTCACCCTCTTTGCTCCCCAGCATTCTTTCATCTGTTGTAATCCCCACAGTCTTTTCAGTTAAGCTTTAACACTGCAGAATTGGAATCAAAATAGACTGTTTAGAGCAGCAGGAATATGATAATCCAAGGCAGTCAGCCTTAAGGATATGCAGATGCAGAACATGAGCCAAGCACTAACGTATTTGCTAGGGTGTTTACCTTGAGCGGCCCCTTAATAGAGAAATGTTAGCTAAATGTTTCTTGCTTCTTACATGCCACAGGCAAAGTAAAACGTGCAGCTACTGCGCATCATCATCCGAGGTGAAGTAGTTTAAGGGCTTAGAAATCTGAGCAAGCAATTGCGGTAACATCAGTGTCTTGGGTAATTTTGAGCTAAGAGAGGCAGCAAAGTACAGCACTAGTTTCTGCATGCTTTTTAGGTGAGGAGAAAGTGTTCTCTACCTCCAAATTTACTGTAAAGAAAAGGAATTGCTATGGTTGATATGAAAGCTGAGCATGCTAAATTGGCATTAAGCTTATGGTGGGTAGCTTAAAGCACATTAAAAAAATACTTAACCCTGGAAGTGTGCCTGTATGCCTTAGCAGTCAACTGAAGCTCAAATATTTCAAGGTGGAAAAGGCTATTTGCTGTCTTTTTAGGTGATTTATTTAGGCCCAAGCTTTTTCTTAAAGTTGTCTTTAGTCCCTAACGAACAGAAATGTAGAAGGAACAATATTGTAGGGAGTTTCAGTAAAAGGCTGATAACCCATAGCCAGTACACTGGAGGAGTAGTAATGCACGAGGTTCCTTTGGCTGTGTCTGAGACTCTTGAGAGCCTAAGCACAAACATGAAAGTAAACCCTGCACTGCTTTGCCAGCCTGGAGTTGCTGTGTAATTGCAAAATACTGTCCATCTCGTAGAAACCCTCCATGCTGCGTGGTTACCCAAGGAACCAGTTTTCCTGGTCTAGCCTTCCTGAGAATGTGTACTGAATTTTGGGGTTGTTGTGGTATTCATGGAAAAACAGAGAAATAGCCAGGGAACTTCCATCTGGTTGGATGTTGATTTGTTTTGTTTTCTTTCGTTTGCATTCTGTGAGTGCTGAGACAATGCCCTGGTTGAACACTTCAGTTATGGTGAACTTGAGGGACCCATTGCTGACAAGCATTTGTCTGAACACATATTTTAAAAATCTCCAGTCATGGATATTTCCCATAGTCTTCCACAGGCAATCCTATGTGCTGCTTCACAGCTTCTTTCCTTTACAAAATTTCCTGCTGTCTGGTAAACCTCTTGCTGTAATTGTAGCAAGCTTTATGTTTTCTGAGGGCTGCCACCATGTCTTCCCGCAGTTCTTCAGGTGAGACAGATGCATAAGTGATGATGTGCAAACACCTGACCATCTTTGATCCTTGGGTGTTGTGTTTGGTGCTTTCTGGATGGCACAGTAGTCTCAGTAGTGCTGTCTGGAGTAGAAAACCTGTGATGTAATTTATATTTATGATGCCCTTAAGTATAGATCTTAGGTTACTTGATGACACCAGTTTGATACTTTCAAGTTTTAGTTTAGAAATGCACAGCTTTTTCATTTAGGCTCAGAACCTGAAACCAAAGGATATGAAACATTTGGATATTTTTGAGGAGGAGGAGTCTTAATAGCACTTCTGTGCTTCAATAGTTATGGAGAAGCAACGTGCTTCCCACTTACCCCAGCAGAGGTACTTTCTTTGGATATGGGATTATTTTAAACAATACATGAATCTAAACAGACCAGGAAGGGTTGTACAGATAAGTTAGTTGAAGATATGTTATCCAGTTCTTGTAAGGTGAATAAAATTGGCCTACACATGACCAATTCTGTATTGTACAGTTGAAATATGAGGTAAAAACAATGCTTCCTAAATCTTCTTTATCAAAGAAGGAAGAACTTTAAAATTTGGCCACAGAATTAGAATAGTAGAAATAGGAAGCAGAGAGGGAGGGATAAGCTGGTGATGTGCTGCTTTGCAACACTGACTGCAATCACTCACCTTGGCACTGTTTCATACTCCATGTATGTACAGAGTTAGTATGACAAAATGTCCTCTCAGTAGCAAAATGCTGCTCCTGTCAAGCAGCAGAAAAGAATTCTGCTTACAGAGGTGATTTAAGAAAAGTTGCATGTAAATAGTGTTGGGGATTTTTGGTGGGTCTTTTTGTGTTTTTTTGGTGGGGTTTTTTTGAGTGGGTTTGGGTGGGTTTGTTTGTTTGCCTTTGCTGTTTTGGGGTTTTGGGTGGGGTTTTTGGTTTGTGGGTTTTTTTGTTTTGTTTTGTTTTTTTCTAAACTGGTAATTGTTCTAAGCATACCTACTCTTAATATTTTGATATCTTAATATCTTCCTCCCTGCTGGACAAAAAGTGAAAGTGGGATTTGGAATGCATAAAAGCTACAGGATCCATCTGATAGTTTTTGTTTACTGATGAAAAAGGCTAATTCTGGTATCCTGTTTTCTTTTGAGGCTTGCCAACAGGCCACGCCATTTAGTTAAGTTAGTCAAAGTGATGACTTGTCCATTAATATATTTTTAGGGTTTAGTTTATTTTTTTGCAGACTTTTATTGTAAGGTAATCGTAATTCCTGTAATCATAACATTCAGAATGTATTCCAAAGGTAAATGTCTTTCAGTGTGTTAAGCTGGGCTTGCCTGAATTTTTTGACTAATCATCTCCTCTGTTTTTCCAGGGTTTCGCAAAAATGATGAAATGAAGGCTATGGAAGTATTGCCAATTTTAAAGGAAAAAGTTGCATACCTTTCAGGTACCGTTATTTTATCTTATAGATTACTATTTTATCTTGTTGGTTACTACTGAACAAGGAATAGCAGAGGATTTAAAAGTGGGATTTATATGAGTTAGTATCATAACATAGTCTATAACTTCATAAGTAACTTTACTCGATGGAATGATGAGCTGAGGTGTTTGTTTCTGTGGGGTTTTTTTGTGAATTGCATTTTGGTGTGATTTTCTGTTGGGATTAAATACCATCATTCTCTCAGCCATAATCTTAGTGTCAAATGATATAGAGGACAGTCTCGTATTTGAAAGGGGTTTTTCCAATGATTTGTCAAGAATACCAGAAGTAAAGCTCTTGTCTGTAAATATTAAAACACATAGAATTATTCCTGCAGTGGTACTCTTTCAGATACTTGCTGTGCATGGATGCTGATGCTTGCAAGTATAGCATGTAGTACATAGTACTTTATCCTGTCAGCTCTGCCAAATCAAGTAGAGGTGAAAAGCAAAAAGGTGTGTGGGTGAAGTTCTTTGTTTGTTTTCTTGCTTTTGCTGTTTTTTTCTTAAAAGTTCCTGGCAACTGTAATGAGTAAGACTGCTCAGAGCCAGCTTTCCTGGTAGCATGGTAAATTGGGAATTGTAGTGCTGATGAAGGCTTGTTTAAAACTATTTTTAGAGGGAAAGAAGAGGAGAAAAGTGGGTTAAGCACAACATTTCAATCCCTCATTACTCTTTTTTGGACCTTGTCTTATGGCATTGAATGAAAATGAAGTCAGTTTTCACTCTAAAACCTCTGGAGAAGGGACCTGAAAAATGATGGGGTTTTCTAATGTTAGTTTGTAAGCAGAAAGGCATTAATTCAGTGAAAGTGAAATGGGCCAAATGAAAGATGAAGATAAATTCAAGGGGAGGTGATGGATTCAGAAGAGGTCTCAGCAGAAATAGATGGTTGCCAACTTGCTTGTGTGAAGGTATCAAGTCCTGACGGAAGAATGGTGCAAACAATTGTGGGCAACAAGACTGGCCAGAACTGATCTGCCAAAATCCATGTTTCACATTTCCATTGCAAGTGAAACTCAAATGGAATGAGATATGTAAGTTGTGCCAATGATTTAAGAAATCCTCAAGTACAGTAACCAACAACAATGCTCTTCAGTGTGTTCTCCCCTTTCCCCCAGCAAAAGTACTACCACCACTGGGACTTTACCATTTTGGAACTAGAACTGTCAAGCTTTATACCTGGGAACACAAAGATAAGAAAGACTAAGGGTTTACTGAACAGATTTTCACCTAACTGGGAAGTAAACTACTTGAGTATTGGGTGTCTTACCACCTGAAATAGTTACATCTCTAGGCTTCTCTTTCAAGTACAAATAGAGTCTTGGATGCAAGTTTTTTGTTAAGTTAAACTGAAACCTGTCAAGGAACAAAACTCTTACATCTCTACACATGCCTAAGCCAGGAGAGTGTTTTCTTACAAGGTGCAGTTACCTTGGTTTCATATGAGGAAATAGCCCTGGGTAACTTTTCCTGCCATAAAAGCCGACTGTTAGCTTTCTTTACCAAAGTACTTTGTAACTAGGTAAAAAAGGCATTTCTTAAAAAAAGCTGCACTACTCAGCCTGTTGGATTTTAGTGCCGTTTGGAGACCATTGAGAGCACTGCTGTTGGTGGTGTGCACCAAACAGAAATGATGCATGTTAGGTGACTCATGTGAGGTAATGGGATAGATGTTTGTGTGACACACTTTGGCATAAACCGAGAATCTCGGCAGTGGGGTTGGGATGGTGTATCAAAGGAAATGGATTAAAATGGAAGTCTTACCAATGAAAGTGGTAGTAGTATGTTTTTGTTAAACAAAGGCTAATAGGGGATTGAGTTGGATAAAGACTTCTGCAAGACAGGAAATTCCCCCTGATGCCTCATTCATTGTTGCTTTTAACTTTCCTGTTAGAGTATGACACAGGAGCATCAGGAACAAAGGAAATGAGAGCTAGTTATTGTAAAAGCCCTAAGAAAGCTGTCATTAGAGCTGATGAAAAAAACCCAAGTCTTAGGGACTTCTAAAAAAATTATTTGCAGTTTTGCTCTCTGGTTTAAGACTGGATAGTGAAGTTCTTTTCATCTAAAATCAAGGCTGTAATAATTTCTTCATTACTCATCTAGACCTGGAGTTTGTACAACAAAGTTTGTCTCTGATGTACAAAAGTTTCAGGATATGATTTATCAGAAATTTAAGCACCATTTTAAAAAATGGGCTTCTTCTGTGGCATATGTTGAGCTGGAGCCAACTGAAGTGGTGTCCAGAATGACATAAAGAGTAAGGATTTCTTTCTTTTGCTGTTGAAAAACTGCATGGTACAGGAGTTGCAGTGTGGGAAAGGCCTGGAGGACTGGACTGAGGTGACTGCGTGTAACAAAGCATTCACTTAAAATGCTTAAGGGAGTGTTAAAGACAATTCAGCATATGCTTTTGCCTGCTAACTTCTGCTTTTTAAAGAATATCCACCCTGGGCAATTGAGTTACTTTTTCTGGGGGGCTGGAATCAGTAGCACTTACCAGTTCAAACAGATTTTTAAGATCTGAAGGTAGTGGCCTGTGGTGCATTGAGGAGAGAGAGCATTAAGGGCTGTAGCAGACTTTCAACTATGCTTGGTAGCCTTGGAGCCCAGCAATGGCTCTGGAGCTCAGTGGGGGCCTAGGCTGTTGGACTCTGGCTTGTGATTTATCATTCCTCTCTCTTAAGGTTTCTGTCTTGTTTTTCTCCTGTCATTTGCTATGTAAAAATCCTCAAAGCTCTCTGCTTGGCAAGAGAGTCGGGATAGTCAAGACTTGCCTTTCTCCATTAGAATGAAACAACTCAGTGTTTCATCTTACGTCCCACTTAATAGGGTCATGGAAGATAAGGGTATGAATTTCCTCTTAAGTTTTGCTTTCTGGCATTGTAGCTTACCAGAGATTCAAAGATGCTTTTGCCTCTTCTGAGTTTCGTTTGGTGTGTCACAGGGAGCATGTCCAGTGTAGACAGTCTCTAGAGACTTTGACAGCCAGGCCTAGTGTCTCTGGCAAGCCCACACTGTGTTGGAGAGGATAGGGATGCATTTTTGAATGACTGGTTTTATTATTATTTTTGTATTTATTTTTATCTTCTCTCGGCCTTCCTTTCTAAGTTTTTTTTTAATAAACTTTGTTCAGCAACATATAATTACAATGAGAAGCTGATTTAAGTAAGAAATTCTGGGCTGAAGGCAGTGTTTTTCTGCGTTTCCATGGGGCAGGAGAAAACAGTCCGCACATCTGTGGTTGAGAACATATATGTGAAATTTAACTTGCAAGAATCTGTCTGTGCTATTATAGATGTGTTGATAAAGACTTCCTACTGGGCTTGAATTTGGTGTTTAGTAATAGTAATGTTTTGTTGTCACTAGCAAGGGGTTGGATATAAAATTATATTTTACTATTCGACTACGGCAAGTCTGTGCAATTTTATGACTGAGATGAATGCATTTAAGAGGAACCACTTAAGTCAGATTTTTTGCCTTTTATATAGTAAGTGGACTCAGAATTTCGATGTTGCTAACAAAATTAAGAACTATAAACTGACAATTGGGAATCTGCAAATCAAAACAGGATAAAAATACAAATTAAATGCTTAAATAGTTTCTATCCACTCAATCTAATATATGTATTGAGTGTGAAATATTATACACCTAAATTATCCTAGTAATTAATTCTCCCTGTAATTAATCATAGAATTACAAGTTTGTTTAGGTTGGAAAAGACCTTTAAGATCATTGAGTCCAGCCCTTAACCTGGCACTGCCAAGTCCACCACTAATCATGTCCCCAAGTGCCACATCTACACATCTTTTAAATGCTTCCAGTGGTGGTGACTCAACCACTTCCCTGGGCAACCTGTTCCAATGCTTGACAACTCTTTTGGTGAAGAAATGTTTCCTAATAGTCTAAACATTCCCTGGTACAACTTGAGGTCATTTCCTCTCATCCCGTAGCTTGTAACCATGTAGAAGAGAAGCAACACTCACCCCACTGCAGCCCCCTTTCAGGGAGATGTGGAGAGCAATAAGGTGTCCCCTGAGCCTCCTCTTCTGCAGGCTAAACAATTCCAGCTCCCTCAGGTGCTCCTCATAAGCTTTGTGCTCCAGACCCTTCACCAGCTATGTTTCCCTTCTCTGCATATGCTCCAACACCTCAGTGTCCTTCTTGTAGTGATTAGGCCTGGAACTGGACACAGGATTCAAGGTGTGCTCTCACCAACGTCAAGTACAGGGGGACAATCACTGCCCTGGTCCTGCTGGCCACACTATTGCTGGTACAGGCCAGGATGCCCTTGGCCTTCTTGGCCACCTGAACACACTTCTGGATCCTGTTCAGGTGCTGTCAATCAGCACTTCCAGGTCCTTCTCCACTGGACAGCTTTCCAGCCTCTCTTCCCCCAGCCTGTAGCACTGCTTGGGTTTGTTGTGACCCAAGTGCAGGTCTCGGCACTTAGCCTTGTTCAGCCTCATACTACTGACCTGAGCCCATCAATCCACTCCTGCCCAACCTAGCATCACCTGCAAACTTCTCCTATATTCTTACCCATAAACATTCAACTCTATCTGCACTGTCATTAAGCTCTAGACTATCATAACACTCCTAACGTTCAGGGCTACCTTGCTGACTCTCTTTCCTTGCCTATATCTTCTGAAGAGTTTACAGCCATCCATTGCAGCAGTCCAGTTGTGTAAATCATCCCACCACGTTTCCATGATGGCAGCTATGTCCTGCTGCCCAGTGGCTTCCAGCTCCTCCTGTATGTTGCCCAAGCCATGTTCATTGGTGTACATGCACTTAGTTGGGCTGTTAAATCTGTCACCTTTTTGGGGGCCTAAAGAAGCCCTAATTCCTGCATGACCATTCTCAGGTGCTTCTATGCTTTCTGACACATCAATATGTCTTAAATTTGCTGCTTGGATCTCTCTTTCTACCTCCTGTGAGATGGAAGACTGAAGGACCTTGCTAGTTCACCATTCCTCAAAAATACTGGTGTGCTGCCCCCCAGTCTGATCTCTAGTGAGCATGGCTTTATCAAGTCTAGTTTAAAGCTCTTTCAGTGAGCCCTGATATTTCCTGTGCAAAGATCCTTTTCCTCTTTTGATACAGTGTGCCTTGCCTGTCACCAGCAGGCTCAATGTCACGTAAACCAACCCATGACCAGAAAACCCAAAAATCTCCCAGTGGCACTAGGCTTGGAGACAGGTATTGATCTGATGGCTCTTCCCATTTTTTCCCTTATCATTCCCTGCAATAGGAAGCATAGAGAAAGCACTGTCTGTGCTCCTGATCCCCCAACCAGTGATCCCAAGGCTTTCAGGGAGATACTTGAATCACATCTTTCTTGATTGTCCTTTGGCTTCTTATTGCAATTTCTTGCTACCTCCCTGGAATACAGGTTAATAATAATGGGTTTTCCCAAGGGCCATAACAGGGTGGGAAGCTTTCTCATCACATCTTTAACCTTGGGCCCAGGGAGGCAGCAGGCTTCATGAAGAAGTAGGTTAAGTCGGCACACTGGGCCTCTTCCCTTCAGAAGGGAGTCTCCTATGACAATGATCCATCTGTCTTCAACCTACTCACCTCCTCCCCGTGCTCTGTCACCAAGTGGAGGAGCTCCTCTACCTGGGCATACCTCCCACAGCTGTGCTCTCTGCTGCTGTAGCATCTAAATACTTGCCTACAAAGTAGCATAATTCTATATTTAAATTAAATCTGTACAATTGCTGAGTCAAAAATTAAATACATAACAGAGTGCCATTGCTGGAGATGTCACACTACCAGTCACACTTGAAGGTGACTAATGTGTAAGTGTAATGCTCTGGTTATTCTGTTTCACTTTTTTTGGCATTTGCTTTCTCTTTGTAGGAATTGTGACAATATGCTGATCGATACTCCCAAAATTCAGTCTTAAGTTGGTCTCAAAATGACAGTGTTGGCATTTAAGTTGAAACCACTTTTTTAAAAGTAGATACTGAAGACTAGTTCTGCAAACAAGAATTATGTTATGCCGTGGGGTCTTCTAACATTTCTAATTTTTCAGGTGGCAGAGATAAGCGTGGAGGTCCCATTCTAACATTTCCAGCTCGTAGTAATCATGACAGAATACGGCAGGAAGACCTCAGAAGACTGATTTCTTATCTAGCATGTATTCCTAGGTAAGCCATGGTCTGATAACCTCTAAGTCTGTATAACAAAATAAATGGGTTATGTTGCAGTACTCCCAGAAGCTAGCAAGCTGAATGAGTAAATGACATGAAGAAGGGAATACTTAGTTTTGTCAAATAGTCATTTGCTATTTTCAAATTGCATTTTGGAAGAGAAATAATTACTCTGCTTTGTAAAAGGAAGGCTGCTGGCAGAATGGCTGGTGTGCTTTAGCTGGAAATAGTTTGTGTCTTGGAAATGGCACTGCCATGCCACATTGGTGTTGCTGGGTTGAAGACTACAAATACAACTCAAAGGCTTTCAGTACATCAATAATTAGAAACATGCTGGTCATCATTCACCATATGTCTTGTGTGGAGTGTGGTCAGCACAATGCTCCTGTTATTTGTGTTAGGTAAGTCATACTGTCCTGATACAGCACAGAAATAAAGGTATGAGAAATTGCTTGTAAAGGTCTCAGATAAACATGCAGAGCGATCTGTGAAAGTAGTGATAGCACTGCATTATCAGCAATTTAACCTGTGAATTGCAGTGAGCTGTTTAAATAAATTGGCAGAAGTCACACCCAGTGCTAGTATGTGTGTGTGCATATATACACTCCCATATATATATCTGAAGTTATATGAGATCCTTTTAAAAAAAGTGAAGTATCGTATATATATCCAAAAAGAGTTCCTTCATATAGAACCTTGCTTTCAGTAGTAATCAAGCTGAGGACAAAAATGATCCTAAGACTGTGACTTTTAGTCCATCTTGGAACATGCCAGCATTTGTTGCAGACTGGAGCAATGCTGACTGTGCTTGACCATGTTTGCCTATGACCTCAAGCAGCAGTTGTCAGTACAGTTGAAAAAAAATTCCTTGGATGACATCACTGAGTGCAGTATCTTCCATGTTTCTGTAATGTGCTAATTTACAGATAGTCTTTGCACTTGATATAATCAAATGTCAGTTTCAGACTGAGAAAGGTGGTTTCATAAAAATAGCTTCAAGGCTGAGAGTGTACATGGCCTCCTTTTTGTAAAGTTAACTGGGGGACTCAGGGGATGTAGAGAAAGGAGAACAGGAAGAAGGCCTGAAATTTTTACTCTCAGATTTGAATGGTGAGATGTATTCTAGCCATCTAGAGTTTCAAGATGCTAGAGAAGTTAATAGATAAATATGCATCAAAATGTGTCCAAGAATTTTTTTTAGCAATAATCAGGGCAAGAAACAGTCTTCCTCTGGCAAAAGGTGTATGTTAGTTCAGCGTCAATAGATTTAAAATTAAAAGAATGTTAGTGCATGTTTTGTAGTCTCTAAGCATGGCAAACTTTTAAGAATAAAGGGAGCTTTATTAAAGGCAAGACTTGTTTTCATACAAGTCATGTTTAAGGGGCTGATTATGCAGCTCTGGCTGATTAGAAGTTCCAATTGTACAAATATCCCCTGACTTTTGGCCTGTCTGTTATTTGTTGCAGTACTGTTACTTATGTAGCTGAAGAATCACAGGTATCAGTTGTTTGGCAAGAGATCTAAAAGCTTAAGTTTTCTCAGTCTCACAATTTTACTGATTTTACAATTTATCTGATTTAAAAATATAGCGAAAACTTACGTTGTCACCACTGAGTGGACCAGGTATTTTAGTGAAGTTCAGGTTTACCAACACATGACCTTGGCTGACTAAAGCCTCCCTAGAAGAAATCTTGTGATCTTTGGCCAAAAGGGGTTCAGCTTGTGCGAGATGATGGGGCTCCATGACAGAGGACACATCTGCACTGTATCACACCATGAGGGACCACTTTGGACACCCCAGGAGATGCATGCCTTGTGAATTAGTGGCAAACACTCCTTGTGCAATCCTCAGTTTGGTGCTAGGGTGGGGGTTGGCTGAGCAGCACTTCTGCTGCCATTTGGCCTTTCACTGATGGGTCTATCTTTAAGACAGTAGTTAGTTTTGTCTTTGAATGGTATGAGGATCCCAGAAAACATTTTCACCATGGTCCAGAAAATTGTATGTTGTAGCCTACACATATGCCAAGCTAGTTACTTTTAATATATTTTGCTTCTGCCATTGCAATTATTGGCATTCCTATGGGCAGGTGGGAGAGCCAGCATTTATCATAATAAACTACTTTTTTTAAATGTTGTGGGATGTTTATTCTTTCTTCTTTTCCCTTTAAACTTTTCAAACCTAAAAAAACCTTTCACTTTGGAGGAACTCATATTATCACTTCTTCCAGATTTCTTGCATCAGTCATAATCCATCTTTCTGCAGTGTGGCCAATAAGACTGTGTAAAATATGCCAGTGAAGCTTCCCTGCCTCTTGGACACTCTGAAAACCTCACCACATGAACTCTAGAATGGCATTTGAATTAGTCACATCCCTGAAAGTGACTCATACTCAAACAATGGACATTTGGTCTTTTTTGATAGTCTGTTGGCTATGATGCATTGGTTTTGAAATATTTCCTTCCTATGGTCATTCTACAAGGTCATGTAACAAATTCTGCTGGAAGAAAATCAGATTTTCTGGTGGTGATGGTGATTGTCACTTTTGATCAGTGGCAAGAACTAAATGTACAGAAGGTATTGATGAAAAGAAATTAAATCTTCCATTCTCAGAGGAGACGCTGGAGAGTTTGAGTGTAAGGTCTGTCAAATTTTGGACAGCAAAATTGAGCTCAAATTTTGTAGAAACAGATTGATGTGGTTTTCTTCACAACCATAAAATGCTATGTTGTCCATTAACTATTCACAAATCGATGCTGTTACAAAAGAAATTGTCAATAAATAGGTGTTTTCCCTCTACATACTGTCATATAATATGGTTCAAAATCTGGGACAGGTTGAAAAAGTTGCAAAGCGGTAGGTACGAACAGCTTGCCACCTTCTGTCTTTTAGAGGATCCCCATAATCATTAGAAAGACATGAATGTTATCATCAGTCAAGTGAGTGTGTGTGTATGTTCTGAGGAGTCGGTGGTAAATGAATTAGATATTTCTGCTTTAGGAAATTTAATGTTTACTCTGTGTGTAAGGTAAAGGAGAAACAAGACTGGATGATGAATCATCATGAATATAAACAGTGACAATGAAAGTGAAGATAATTGCAGATTATCAAATGAGCAACAGATACAAAGCTATCACCCACAAGGAGTTTGGCATGGGCGCAAAAGAAGCGTCTTGAGAGGTTTGTGAGATCTGCTGTGTATGGTCAGCAGTGAGACCCTGAGGAAACCACGTTCATTAGGCAGTGTGGTGCAATGGAGTGCTGTGTTGAAAGTTGAAACCCTTGCTTGATAACCTTTTCTTCTGTTTTCTGCAGTGAGGAAGTATGTAAACGAGGATTCACCGTCATTGTAGATATGCGTGGGTCAAAATGGGACTCCATAAAGCCTCTGCTGAAGATTTTACAGGAATCCTTTCCATGTTGTATTCATGTTGCACTGATAATCAAGCCAGACAATTTCTGGCAGAAACAAAGGACTAACTTTGGCAGCTCTAAGTTTGAGTTTGAGGTAATTTCTCCTATGGTATACAAATTTATATTTATTTTGTGTTTCTAAGTGTCCTCACTAATGATCAGCACCTTTAAAACTCTCAGAGAAATTATATTCTGCCTGAAAGCAGAGGTACTTTAGACCAATGGTGCTAGAAGGAAGGTGGTTTTCTTCATCTATTTAGGCTAGGTAATTGTGCATGTTGTTGTTTATATTCTTTTTGTAAGCTGAAGAAAGATTGAATTAGGTTTCTCACCCCTAATGGTAAAAATGTAGGTTTTATCTCTTTATTATCTTAGTCTGCATTATCATAATTGTGATATCTCCAGCACTGAGAGGAAATCAGCTGAATGAAGGGTGCTGTTATCCTCTTGCAGCTTTGCAGTATACAAAGTCAAAACTTAATCAAAACAGTAATCAAAAGAGTGGTTGCTGTTTTGTTCTTCAGTGCAGTGAGGTAAGAAAGAAATGTGGGGAAATACCAGCAAGACCTCCTGTCTTCTGCTGATCAGAATTGATCCTTGAAATATGTAAGAAAAGTTGTCATGTGGACTTCACGAACAAAATGATAAATTCTTCAAAAGAGAAAAGCAAAAACTTACAAGGAAATTTCAAATTCATTTCAGTAACAGCAATTTTTTCTTTCCATTTTTATTTTTTAGACAAATATGGTGTCTCTGGAAGGCCTTACCAAAGTAGTTGATCCTTCTCAGCTAACCCCAGAATTTGACGGCTGTTTGGAATACAACCATGAGGAGTGGATAGAAATCAGAGTTGCCTTTGAGGACTACATTAGCAATGCAACCCATATGCTGTCCAGACTGGAGGAACTGCAAGATATATTGTCAAAAAAGGAAATGCCTCAGGACCTGGAAGGTGCTCGCAATATGATAGAGGAGCATTCACAGTTAAAAAAGAAAGTCATTAAGGCCCCTATTGAGGACCTTGATGTGGAAGGACAAAAGCTGCTCCAGCGGATACAGAGCAGTGATAGCTTTCCCAAAAAGAACTCTGGGTCAGGGAATGCAGACTTACAGAACCTTTTACCCAAAGTATCCACCATGCTGGACAGGCTGCACTCAACACGGCAGCATCTGCATCAGATGTGGCATGTGCGGAAATTGAAATTGGACCAATGTTTTCAGCTCAGGCTGTTTGAGCAGGATGCTGAAAAGGTAAGGATTGAGCAAGGAGAGCATAAATGGCCGATACTTGACAGACTTGAAAGAAGTTCCAATGGTAACTGAAAATAGTAATTTCTGTCTTTGAAGTTAATCACTAGACTTTTAATGAAAAATAAGGGAGTTCTAGATTGAGAGGCACTCAGGGTCTTCTGGAGTAAAGGACATGGGATAGTACTTCTAAGCTGTAAGGAACACAGGAAGCTCTTACCAAAGAAAATTTTAACTGCTAATGACTTCAAAGAACTTATTTTGTTAAGCATTTAACAAGATGCTTCAAGTAAAGATGATTGCTGTATACTTTATAAATACAGATGAGTAAGGACTACACATTGGTCTTCTTTTGAGTGATCTTTGGGAAGTGAGTGACAGGCAGTCAACAAAGTCTGAAGAGGCTGACATGGGGAACTGCTGCATTGATGCAGGGTTTGAAGTCCCAGGCTAAAAAGGGATGTATCTCTACTGACAGTGCATATGTCATTAACAGGGAACTAACTGAGTGATTTCAGAATGTTTCAGGCTAGCCAGTCCCTTCAAATGAGAAAGCCCTTGATTGTCATGGAACTTGAAAAGGTAGTATGGCAGGCAGTTTGCTTTTAGATGAGCTCAAATAAGGTCTATCTTTATGTAGAATGATTTTGCAATCACTTATTATTGACTTGTTACCATGGAACAAATAGCTTTAAGGAAGGGCGGGGAGTTTTTTCTCTGGGAGTAGTAGTAACTAGACTATGCAGTCAAGTGGTAAGTAGGGTTTTTGTCAGAGTTCTTAAAGTACTCAGATTTCTTAAAGTATTTTACATAGATTGCCTGAACTGCATGAGACTTGACAGTCAGTGTTAAACCAGTATTCTGCTCTCCAGCAGCTGTTAAAAGCAGATGCATGGAGAAGAGTAAAAGCAGAACAAACATGTAAAACTTAACTTCTTCCTGCTTCTACATTTGTATTCTTCACCTGTACTTTCCCTTACCCTCATCATTTCAGCTCAGGGACTTTCTTTACACTACTGTAATGTTTTCTGCTGTGTTTAAAAAATAAATATTTTTTTAAGTTTTATTTAAAATTAAACATTTAAAGCAAATGTTTACTGGATGGATACAGCTGAACATAGTAGGGACATGTAGGGAGTTGAAAAAAAGATAAAATCGTTACCTATTTCTAAAATTATTTAGAAAATAATGCAAACTTTTGGTCTGGTGTGGCTCTTTCAGACCCAAATACATTTTATCAACCTTGCAGCCACTTTATTACAGCATTAATTATTCTGCATTATAGCATATCTTTCAGTACCATGTGGGCATCATCAAAATATATTTTGTTAATTTTCTTATATTTTATCAAATTACTTACATAACTTGGGCTTTAAGAAAATTCTTGTGAAATACTTGAGCCTGTGGGATTGACCTCTGCCCTGTCATGTGGTTGCATAAGCTCCTATCAGTGTTTTCTGTGTTTCTGATTCCAAGAATAAGTCTGTATTACATTAACATGTCTTTCTTTCAAAAGGGAAATATTAGGCACCTCAAAATGAGATTGACAGCAGCTACCATACCTGGGACTGTTTTTCTCTCATTAGCCAGTTAAAAAAAGATTAAAAAGAAGGTTTGTGTAGTATCCCAACTCACTTTTGGATTAAGACCCTTGCCTTAATCTACTTGCAGCCATTACTTTTACTGCATGTGTCAGATTAGATTTCTCAGATTATGACTTTTTTATCAGTAAATGTCTGTTTTACTGAAATGTGGGAAAGGATGGCATCTTTGTTGGAAAGAAAAAGGGTATTGCATGGGCAGAAATAAACATGTTCCTTTTGGAGGACTTGCTTAACTTAGTGCAAGAAATTTGGAACGGTTCAGGAGAAGAGAAGGCAAAAAAAGGGACGAGGTGGGAGGGAATCTGACTGGAATTGTCCTTTAAGTGTCTGAAGGCAGCAATTCAGGTGACCTAGAGAAGAGTGGTCACAAGCAGTACCAGTGTCTGTTTTGAATAATGTTCTAACACATCCTCACTGAGTTCTAGATAAGAAGCTTAAAATTCTAGAAGTATGGGATCAGCTGTCCCAGTTATCTAAACTTCAAAAGTTTGGTTTATAGTTCTTACCATATTGTGGTCTACTTACAATTTAGTTTGTCATGGACTTTGACAAATTCTGGATTTGATAATGTTGTTCTGTTAGCCAGCATATTTTGAAAGATCTTTAAATGAATACTTACTGCTTATTGCTACCATTTTTTCCTGGACAAACTATATCAGCTTATCCAGAGAGCAGGCGTGTCTCTTTTGCTTGGATATAACAAAGATTTCAAGATTGAAATTCACAAACTCACATTGTGAGCAGGTGGGGTGTTAAACAGCCCTTTGCTGTGTTGCTTGGTCTTTGAAAACTTTGCTTTCTAGTGCTACTGTTAACATACCTGTGTGCCTTCACTGATGGCCATTATATGGTCTTTCTTAAGACCATCATATAAGGTCTTTCTTAAAATCTGTTGGAATATTAAAATACTCCTTTTTTTTCTTTTTATAAACCAGCATGTTTAAAGATTACTTTTAAATTTCTCCGGAAGAAGGTAATATGTAACTCTGTGCTCACATATACTTTTAATAATTCATCTAGAAATAGAATAGTTGGTTTAAAATCTGCTGTAAAGTTATGAATTAAAAATATTTAACTTGCTGCTGAAGTACTTGATTAGCATGAAAGAATTTATATTTCATTTCCATGATAACATATAAGCTTGGCAACTCAGGGCTGTACTCCAAGTCTGTTTGTTTACTACGACTTCTTGGTAATAATGAAGTTTATGATTATGACATTACTGTAGCTTGTTGAGATAAGCACCTATCATAAAGATAACAGTAACAGCATCAGCAGTTTGATCCAAAAAGATTTCAGCAATAATTGGGTTAAAATGTACAGTAACTTACAATGGAAAGAACATCAGTGTTAATTTTTATGGCCTTACACTCTGTATGCTGTGTTCACAGGTATCTTACGTTGCGTGTCTCTGATTTCTTCCATAACAAATTATTGAACTTTCTCCTTTCCTTCATATTTTCATGTAGATGTTTGACTGGATCACGCACAACAAAGGTGTGTTTCTGAACAGCTACACAGAGATTGGAACCAGTCACCCCCACGCAATGGAGCTTCAAACACAGCACAATCACTTTGCCATGAACTGTATGGTAAGAACAGGCCTTCCTGCACAGCATAATGCAGACATGCTGGCTATTTGTTCTCTGTTAAGTGTTCAACACTGCCATTTGTCTCAAATATAAGAATCCAAGCTTTTAGAACCTTTGAGCACCACGTTGGATCTTGTAGGAAATTACATGTGTAATACAGATTTTTAGCTCTCTGTTCTGAAATACCTCTCAGGATCTTCTGAATAGATTTTAACTCAGACAGAATGTTCTGAGAAATAACTGAGCCTGGTGTAATAATTTTCCATGGTTTTAAGAAGACACTCTTCATTTTTGGCACAGTAGAATGGAGTTAAACAAGTTTTTTGGTCAAATATCATCAGTAGGCTGTAATAAAAAATTTTGATTGTAACTGGCAACGAGTGAAAGCTGTTTACTTTCAGTTTCATGAATTGCTGTTTGAACGTGGGGACAAAATTCTCAAGTACATTTTAGGTTCTTTACTCACTATTTAAATAACCTTGGGAGTGTGGGCCTAAATCCAGTTCCTGTTTGTCAGATCAATGAAGGAAGAACACTACCAATCTTGTTACAAATTAACATTCTTGGCAGTCTGTCTTGGTTTGAGAGACAGATGTCTGCTAAGGAAGGCAGGAGCCTCCCTTGGAATGGAAGATGCAACCCCCTTCCCTCCAAACCATTATAATTTTGAAATTAGGGGCTTTCAGGCAAAGACACGAGGAATAGGACTAACAGTTCTTTACTACTATGTATATATAACAAGGCACAGAAGCAGCAGTACCCACGGCAGCGATCCCAAGCAGAGCAGGCCCAGTGCCCCCGGCTCAGCTCTCAGGCCTTTCCCTGCGCTGCAGTGCCGCTCACGGCCAGCAGGGGGCGCTGGAGGCTCCCGCTGAGCAGGGCGGGGCCATGGTTCCCCCGCACCTGCAGGGGGTGCTCAGAGCCAGCTCGGCCCTCACGCGGTGATGGCGGCCGAGAAGTGCTGCACAAACCCCTGGGCAGCCAGNCAGGGACTGACCCTAATCCCAGGTGGTAGATGAGATGTATCAAGCTCCAGAGCTGCAGTGGGAGCCCCGGAGGTCTCTGCAGGCAGGGGTGCGGGGCTGCAGTGTAGCGAAGGCTTGGAGCTGCAGCAAAGGAATGGCAGGGGCAGGGCAGCCTCGCCCTGGCTTCAGGTGGGGCAGGGAAAGGTGGGCTTGGGATCCCGGGGTCCCCTGAGGCACCTGAGCAGATGGTGAGGAAAGTCCCCTCTTGGTAAGGTAGGGTGTTAAAATAGGGTCCCAGGGCAACAGCTGCCCCAGACAGCAAGCTCCACTCACGGCAGCAGAGGGCAGGAGTCTGCAACCTCCACCATGAGAGCAGCTTCTCTCTCATCCGGATGCCGGGAGAACGAGAGCTAGGGCTGTACCCAGCCCCTTTTTGCCAGTTCAAATCTTGTGGCATCTCTGCCCCAACAAGAAAACCCCAGGTAAAAGGGGGTAGCCAGCTGGACTCCTCCTCTTTTGGCCAGGTCTTTTTGTCTCTCTAAAGTACCCAGTGATTGGTCCCTTAGCAGCAGAAGTATGGGGAAAAATTTCTTTAAGAGAAAAAAAGAAAACAGAAGGGGAACGCCTAAAACCCTAACACAGACCAAGGATGGGAATTGAATTAAAGTATAGTTAAAATAATCAACTCTTGTGTCTTGGTTTGAAAGACAGGTGTCTGCTAAGGAAGGCAGAAACCTCCCTTGGAATGGAAGATGCAACCCCTTTCCCTCCTAATTATAATTTTGAAATCAAGGGGCTTTCAGGCAAAGATATGGGAAATAGGAATAACAGTTCTTTACTAACATATATATATATATACAAACGCATACATATATAAAACAAGGCAGGAGAAACACTGGTTTAAACTGACAGAGCCAGATACGACCTGACACCCTGACAGTCAGGGCAGCAGTGGCAGTCTGATAAGGAGGTGGCTGCAGTCCTCCTGAAGTAATGGATGTAGTTCTGTTGAAGTGGTGGTTCTGTAGAAAAGTCTGGTCTTCCTCAGAAGGTATGTAGCTCTTGTCCTCTGGATATCCAGTGGGAAAGGCTGCTTATGGTTTTCAAAATCCCAGTTCGTATCCAGGATGGAATGCCTGGTTCCTCTCCCTGGGTGGAGCATCTCACAATGGGATGGTGAGTTCTGAGATAAGGCAGTGATGGGCCATTAACAGGAGATAACTCGACCCTGGACTATCTGTGAGCCATGGGCAAGGCACTGATGGGCCATTAACAGAAGATAATCCAGAGGGAGGAGGCAGGGAACACTGCCCCACCTGGTTTCATCATGCTTTTGGGCACATTTTGCTTTGCAACCCAGGACATCTTGCAAGACGATTTTTCTGTAGAACAGGACTACTAAATGTGGAGAGTGGCAGAATAAACCTGCCTAGGTTATTAGTAGGTGTCTTGCTAAAGGAATGGGAGGACTAGTAAGGCAGCTGTTATGTGTGGTATAGCTGGAGGTGAGACAATAGGAGACACGATTAGATCAGGCACATTTTCTTCTTTTGCAATTCACCTCTGTTTCCAAAGATAAAAAAAATTAAAATCAATATGAACTTTCTGAAAAGAGCAAAGCAAATGCTGGGGGACTTTGTAATTAAGTTATATAACATCGTATATGGTTTTGACCATTAGGTTTTGTTCATGGCATGGGGAATCGCTGCCTTATGGAGCACCTTGTTGTTGTTCCTCACTGCTCTGCATATGAAGTAGAGCAGAAAGAAACACAGGATGACAGTAGGTGTCATTGACATAAGATGAATTTTGGAACTTAGTAATTTTGAGTGGCCTTCCAGGCAATTCTTGGACTTGTATTCTGAAGGTTAAATTCTTCTTCTGTAAGCCTGTCCTGATATTAGTCACTGTTGTCCTCTTTTCTTCAAATTGGATGACTTTGTTATTTTTTTCCCTTCTTTCAGGTTGTTCAGATGCTATCATCAATAGAAAGCATTTGAGCAATGCCGCATAATCCTTCCTGCTCTGTTTGCTATTAATCTTTTGCTGTTAGTCTCTCCTTTGCCTTTAGTTGTCAAATGCATTAATTACAAGGGACTTTTTCTCAGCCTGCAAAATTATTTCTTAAAGCATACAAGGAGCAGTTTGAATTTGGGGCAAAGTAGGCTATGTGAACTTTCAAAAGGGTAAAGACAAGCTGCATTTTTTTCTGTAGCATAGGCCCCCCAGAAGGGGTTCTCTGACACAGCAGGAAAATGCAAATTCAGAATGGTTGGTCCCTGGTTTTGATTTAAGCAGCATTCAGATTATCTGGGTTTTATTTGGTTAAATGGCAAAAGCCTTTCATTTAGATTAGGGGCAGAGATTAAACTGAACGTGACATAAAAAATGATGTAAACTGATTGAATTTTGGCAGGCTTTATTTTTCATTAGGTTTTAACTGGAAAAATGTTGGGCAGTCTTAACTCCTGCAAGCATGTTCAGCTTCTCCCTGACCACTCTCCACATATGCTCTGTGCTCAACAAGCTGCTGGTTGCTCACTCCTCCTGTCAGTAAAACTTTGCAGTAATCAAAGTGGATTTAAGGTCTCTTGCGTGAATACTCTTAACACCAGAAGTGAAATTTAACTTTTAACGTATCTACAATCATGTGAAATAATTTATTTGGATGGAGTAGAGAAAGGGAGGAAGACAACTATATATAAGCTTTATTTATTGCACGAGATTTTGAAGGCTTTTTATTGTGGTCCTAATTGGACCTTAATAGATCTTGTTTTCTAGTCAATTTTCTTAGGCTCGCTTGAGGTAGGGAAGGACTGTTCAAAGGACAAATGCTCCCCAAGCAGCTAAATGCAACCTCTTGCACTTGCTCACAGCTTAACTCTGATAATTGATGTTGCAGCTGCTTTTCCCAACACATTGTGGTTGCTGGAGGGCACATGGTCCCCTCCACAGCAGGTGCTACCCTCTGTCAATAACTGGGTCTCTCATGTCCCCTTCCTTCCCAAGTAGCAGTTTGTTTCCAAGAGGTGGAGTGCAACTTCTGCAGCTGCTTATGCCAAATTTGGCTGAGAAAGAGTGACAGCCTTTGGGTCAGATGCCAAAATTTTGATCTGGTGTTCCAGTCTGAAGCAAGCCACCTGGATGTAAACCATTGTGAAAGCTACTTACTTCCTGTCATGAACAAGAGTTAGTTACATCAAGGACAAAGAGGATTTGCTGAATTTTTAAAAAATTTTCATGTAGTGGCTTTTTCAGTGCCATTTTTAGGATTTTGGTTTTCAGTAAGAACACAAAATAGTTGGAAATGTAAACTAAATGTTATAAAACAAAAAGGTAAAGAATATTTCCAGGAAGGAGATTTAACTTTAGTTTCACCAGTTTCCTTAGCATAAAGTGTATTTAGGAATCTTGTGTATTCATGTGGTTGCATTTCAAGGTAACAGGAATAAGTTCATGCAAGTCTTAAGCTTAATACACAAACTGCTTCTCACTGCAGTGAATCTGACCCAGAGAAAAGCTAGATAGGTGTAGTGCTGTGCTTTAAAGAGGGACGTGTTTGGCTACCATGGATTAACACACAAGTTGATGTGACTAAAAGAGCTGCTGACTGAAGGATAGTTCACAGGTGCAGCCAAAGGTATGTGACTTCCTGTTACGGAATTTGAGAAGCTGAGCACTGATAAAAGTCAAGGTTGTCTCTTCACAGGGCAAGTATGTTCCATAACTGTAGGGAAAAACAATCTCTCAGTGATTCTGCTCTCTAAAGATGAGGATGGATTTTCAGTACAATTTTAAAGGCCTGCTTTCAGCTACAGTGAATTGCTGTTGTCAAGTCCAGAGATTTATTTGAGTTAAGCAATACTCAGTTTCAACTTGACGTTCCTATTTGGGTGACTAAACCAATGCTTCACTTCTCAAAACAAGTTTTTAGTACCTTTTAAGGGAGAAGCTTTCAAATAAGGCATCATAGGAGTTACAAGTACAAAAATTATGTATTGAGTTTCTGAACTCAATGATGATTATGCAATTAGTCTGTCTTGCGTGCAAGGGTGGGAAAGACTGATTATGTGTCTGTGCACTCTTTTTCCTGCCATTTTCTATGCATCTGCTGGGACACAAGGGAGACAAGAAGTCGTGAAATATGGGTGAGGAGGAGGATGTTTTCTGCTTGAACATTTTCTGCTCTTGTTGCTACATCAGATGGCCTTGCTTTCATTACAGTTTAACTGTGCCTCTCCCTGCATTGGGGAGGGTTAAAATGCTTGAAGAATGATGCAGGCAAAATGAAACTTTGTTTGGAGAAAGCTGACACATGCTACTATTAAAGGATGTGCCATGACTGCTTCTTGTCTCAGTGTTGGTAGGACCATGAGTAGAAGTTACATTTATTAATCACAATCCAAAAACGCCTATGTCAGTTGTAGGCTAAGTTGATTAATGTACTCAGAACAAGCTGTTCTCATGCACTAAACCATTTTATCAAGGTAGGTATCAAATACTGAATGCTATCCAAAAGGAGAGTGTCAGAGATGAGCATTGATGGGATGTTAAAATAGAAGTGTGAGCACAGCAATTGAATATCACTAGGTTTAGAGAGTTAAAAGTTAAAGAGATGTCTTGCTCAAATCTAGCCACAGGGACTGGTACAAATGAAAACATGAAGTCAAGTGAGGTAAAATCACCTTAGCTTAGAGGTAGTGTAATTTTTTTCTCCTCCTTTGTACCACTGACATATTTCACCATTGAGATTCTTTTTACTTTAAATATGTATTTTTGTAACTATACAGATTTGTCTCTTGAGATAGACTTAAGCACTGTGTGAATTCTAAACTGCCCTTGGTCCTCAGGATTTGGGCAAATGAGAGCAAGACCACAGGTGTACATACCTAAGAGAATCTTTATGGTGCCAGAGCAGTTAATGCTTAGGCACAATGTCTGGATGCCACCAGCCTGAGAATAGACTGAAAAGGTAAAATGAGTTCAGGCTATTTTTGGCTTCTGAGGAGCACTCCAAAGTCAGCATGACTAAATAGAACAGGCTAAATGTGCAATCCCTAAGAGGGAAGAAGCAAATAAACAGATTTTAAAAAGCACTCAGCTACTGAGGTGTTAATACAGCAACAAGTACGTTCATGTCAATGAATCACAAACTAAAGGAACAGACGGTGTTACTGAAAAGAAACAGATCTTATTTCACTCTTGGTACTTATTGGGGTGGCGGAACTTCAGATTTGTAAAAGAAAATGCTCTGATTCAGTTGAGCCTACTAGAAAACTAGGTCCAGTTTAAAGCCCCATACTTAGTGTTGTAATGGGAAAGATCTACATGGAAATGATGTGGCTGTAGGGAGAGGTTGAAGACATTTACTGTGATTAAGTAAAAGTAAGTGAAAAGTAAAGGAGGAAAGTAGGTAGTGTTGGTGTTGGACTATATAGTCTTACAGTAAGATTGCCCAGGTCCACTGTGAAAAATGTAGGAAAGAGATCAGACATTTGAAGGAAGTTAGAGTGAAATTATATTGCACATGTTCCAGTGCTGATAGCAGTGAATAAATAGTTACCTGAGAATATTTAGAGGATCCTTGCAGATGAAGAACAGGTTAAACACTTTCCTTAATTGCGGCTTGGATATTGCCAAGTTTATATTTTTCCAAGGGAATAGATCAGGTTTTATCTTTAGGTGTCCTGCAACCCTCATTGTTGAGGTTTGTATTCCCAAACTGAAAGTTTTACTGTTGCTTCAAAAATGAGACTAGAAGAAATGTTAGAGAACACGTAAATCATTAAAACAGGTGTTAATTCGTATACTAAGTGTCTGAATGTGTGTAAAGTGGCAGATGATTTGAAAATTCCATCACAAAATTATTTCTATCACAGTAAAATAGTTACAGCTCACTTCAGTCTATGTAGATGATGCTTATGGGCCACTTATGATGCTTATAGGCCATGTCACTGAGTTGATGGCATTTAAAACTGAACACATAATAATCTCTGTGTCAGAAAACTACTATTTGAAATCTTGGAGCTAAACAAACATTTTGTATGTGGGTCTGGGAAAATCAGGAAATAAAATGGAACCGTCAAGTCACCTGCCAGCTTTATTTTGTGTGAATGTGGTAGAAGTTCAGTTAAGCTGGTAGGCTGTCACCTGTATTTCTCCCATGTATTTGCCTTTCAGGCATGCATCAAAGAATGACACAGCACAGTTAGGCTACTAATCTGTGTTGCTTTGCTGAGCAATACTTTTTTTTTAATTTTTATACTCCCTTTAGCGTAAAAATCTGCAATGAGGAGCTTTCCAGATATCGTAAGGTGCCCTTGCAGCTTCTGGCTAAAGAGCATTTTAAGAGAAAATAATCATGCTAAGTACATTTGTATCCTTACTAAACACACTGTAATGCAGTAACTTGAATCATTACCTTTTAAGTCTCATTACAGTAGTCATGTGTGTAACACAGTGAAAGAAATGCAGTATCACATTAGCCTTTCGCCTTTGGGACCATTGATACACATTTAGAAGCTGCAGGTGCTTTGTGCAGATTCACGTGGTGTCAATGAGGTCACTAAATAAGACTTTATCAGTTATTGCCTCCAAGCTGTTCCTTCCTTAACTAACACCAGGGTGGAAATGCATACAATGAATAAGATATCAGTCTCTGGTAAATTAGCACCAGATCACTTGTAACAGTGTTTCTCATTCTCAAGCACTGTGCAAAATATGCAGTTGTCTTATAATAATGACACTGGAATTGCCTATCCTTATAGGAAATGGAACAAGATTTGTTGACCTTCAAGGGTCAATTAAAGACAGTTGAATTGTAGTGAGCTGCTATTGGAGATTCTTTTCCTCCTTAACTAAGTCTATCTCATTTGGGTCATTGCATTCTAAAATACTGACACTTAAAACTTTGGTTGATACATCACGTAGTGAGGTAAAAGGGTTAGATTATTGTAAGTTGTTTTCTTGGCTGGGTTTTTTTTTTTTGAGGAAATGAATGTAATGTACATAGCTTGGAAAGTGTTCAACTGTCAGCATTATAATTCATGCTGCTACAGGCTGTGTTCTTCCACACGTGTGAAGCCTCATTGCCATGGGAAAGTGAATACATGTTAACCACGGCTCAGTTTTAATTTGTTTTACTTCATGTTTATAGTGCCATGTCCTTCATTTTTAACTGCTGCTCCAGAGTTTCCAAAATTGCTTTATTATGATACAGAAAAAGTTCAAATGGCAGTCTACTATAGCCTTTATTCTTTTCTCTTTTGGCACTTGTTTCTTCTCACAACTGTAAATACCATGTAATGGCTTTCTGTAGTCATTTAGCAGTCTTGTATTTATGCTACATGCACTTTTAATAGGCCTAAATGCTCTCCAGTCTTTTCAAATTTATTGAAAATAGCAGATTGTACTGTGCCTGTTGTTTGGCTGTGCAGAGCATAGCATAAAAAGCAGAGCATAGATGTTTGGGATAACTGAAAAAAGGAAGAGGTAGTACTGTGCAGAAAGGAAAAACATGATACGGCTGTGCTCAGTTATGAAGTGCACCAGCTGAGGTGTAGGTCGTGTCATGTAGGCTCCTGCTTGCATACAGGCATTACAGTTTATGGTCAATAGGGACCTGTCCTAATTGCCACTCAGAAGAGTCTGGACGGTGAAGCCTGGAGGAACTGCAACACTTGCTCCAGCCAGTCAGTGTCAAGCTCTGGGCGATGGTGGGATGCCAGCAGGTCATGGTTCCACCTGATTTGCTCAGTGTCTGGTGGTTGGACTAGGTGATCTCCAGCCTCAACAATCTGTGATTTTAAGAACTTCTTTCTAGATGTGTAGGAGTCCGCCCAGTTGCACGAAGTGTCAACTCCACTTTATACACGTGTAGCTCTGAGTTACTCAGAAAGCTTTTGGTGGCAAAGTTGTTCTTGTTTTACTTCACAGGAATCAGAAACTTTTGCTTTAAAATTTGATTAGATTGACTAAGAGCCATCAGTGACTAATGCCAGTATTCTAGAGAATACTTCTGATCTTGGACCTTATTTGTCTGATTTTCTGTGCTAGCTCTGAGGCAATATAGCAGCAAGAAAATAAAATGTAAAACTGTTACATTTCTTGTAGCTCAGAGTTGTTTATTGTGGTTTTTTAAAAGTTACTTTCAGAAGTTGATGTAAAGGTTCACAGATGGCACACACATGCATATTGTGGATAGATGAAGAGCTTAGTAATTATCTTCTGTTTTCCTATATTGTGTGTGTCTGAATGTCTTGTTGACTTGAATGCCTGTAAACATTTTTATTGAGGTTGTTGTAAAATATGGTCATTTCATGCTCTTTATTGTAATAATGTATCTTCATGTAATAGAAATTGGCTTAAGATGATTGTTAACATGAGTTTTAGACTGATTATTTCAAGTAATCATCCTCACTTGTCAATTTCAGATAGGCTGTTACATTATACACCTAAGTTCCAAAGTTTGACATGCATAAACTTGCCAAGTAAAACCAGACTGTTAATCAGTATTGTGATAAAGTAGAAGTTTTTAGGAATACACTTCTGTATTTAATTGGTCTGCTAACTTGCACTAATTTTTCCCTCTTTCTTCTCCATAGAAAGTGTATGTAAACATCAGCCGCATCATGTCAGTAGGAAACCGCCTGATCGAGTCTGGCCATTATGCTTCACAGCAAATCAAACAGATTGCCAGTCAGCTGGAACAGGAATGGAAGGCATTTGCTGCAGCCTTGGATGAACGTAGCACGTTACTGGACATGTCCTCCATCTTCCATCAAAAAGCTGAACAGGTTAGTGAATAGGGAGGGCGCCAGCAAAAGTCACGTGCTGGAATGGTGAGTTCTGCAGTTTGCTTTGGCTTTGGACAAAAGTGCAAGAAAGTGATTGAAAAGGTTGACAAGGAAGCCAGAATATTTATTGCTGCTGATTTCAATACTCAAAACCTTGTTCTCTTCAGTTTAGCCCACTGGCCTTAAATTCTCCACCAAATACTTTGCCCATTTCAGTGCAAGATAAAACAACCAAATTAACTATATGAATCAAAATAAAGTGGACAGAAATGCTTAACTATATAAGGCTTTTAAGTATCGATATAATGCCTTTCCTAGAAACTATCTAGAAACTATCACATCTTCTATTGTCCTCACCCCTCAACTCCAATCAGTCCTTGAGTGTCAAGATTTAACTCGTAATAATTGCTTAGAGAGAATATAAGTTGAACTGGCCTGAAAGTTGAGAAGTTAATTAACTGTCTTCTGAATCTGAAATTGTGGTGGGAGATGTTTACTCAGTATTCCATGAGAGATTCCTCCTATGCTAAAAAAACATTTTAGCTTTAGGCCTATACCAATTATTTTAATTAAGTCATTAACTGTGTGTAACTGCCAGAGAAGAGGTATATGTAGGGGAAATAGGAATAAATATCCCCAAGTTAATAATCTTAATGGCGAAAGTATGTTTAGCCCTCAAGGGAGTTCAGTTCTGAAGGAGCTGCTGCATGTGCACAGTTGAGTCACCTGCTGATCTCGTAGACTGTCTGCTCTGTGCATCCCTGGTGTCTTTGGAGAGCAGAGGCTCTTGGGTGGGTATGGCTGACAGAAGCTCTGGTGTGCTGTATGTAGATACTTTTCTTTCAGTTTGCCTTGCTAAATTATATCCAAGGAAAGGTCTCATGTCTGATATAACTTTAATTTGGAATGAATGAAGGAAGTACTTGGGAGCTGAAAACTTCAGAAACAGAGAGAGGTGGTACAGTTGATTTTAAGACATTTTTTCCTTGATTTCTATTACCTGAATATTTAACTTGATAAATATCTAGACATTAGCAATGAGAATGTATAAAGATGCAAATACACATTGTTTTAATTATATTAGTGGTGACATTGGTTTAATGTCCTTAGGCTAAGGTAAATTATATAAAATAATGCCACTCTAATAAGTCCTTCTAGCAGGTTTTACAAAAAAGCTACATAAAAATGAGATTAAGGAATTGTTCTCTGATAGAAAAGTCACTAGTCAGCTTGAAGTGTTTGATAGACAGAATTTGGTACCTTGTCAATATTAGTGCTTTTCTAATTACTTGGGTCATTCGGCTTCGTGTTTAAGACCTTTCAGCCATACATGTAGAGGAGAGGTGAATGAAATGTGAACAGGTAGGTATACATTGACTCAAATGCTGTCATTTTTCATAACAAAAATAATAAATTATGCTCATCAGAAGTCAGGGGACTAAATTTTGTGTGACTGTGTGCTGGGAAACTGTAGTAAGGGTCAGTGTTACCTTCTTTACCACTTAATATAAGTGTAAACAGGAGGAAAGAGAGAAAATAGTGCAGCATCTGCTGGGATTAATTTACTTTTAATTGCTCCTTCTGCAGTTTTCATTTTATGATTAGCTGCAATAGATTGCCCTAGTTGCTTTGTAAGATACGTGCCTGTAATATATTAGCTGTTTCATTAACAGTGGAGAGTGAGTTCAAGGAAAGAAGGTTTGGAATGTGACGATTGACCCCTTTAGAGACTGGTGACCCTTGACCTGCATAAAAAGATAGTAAGCAGCCCAAGAAAAAACATACCTTTGTTGAATGCATGTTCTCTTGCAAGTGACGGATAAGTGACGCTGCCTACTGTAAGACACAGTGAAGACTGCACCAGCTATCAGTGCCTTCTCACTGGTGCACATGGAGCTTCTATTAATGTTCAGTGCTTAACATTAGAGAACTTTTAAACTGGGCCTTAATGAGAATTAAGTAAGTATTTTAGAACTAAGTACTCTACCACCCTTCTTCCAGCTATCAAACAATAGAAGAGTACCAGAAGTGATCCATGAAATCCTTTTTCCACAAAAGACTACATGTGCTCCAAGAATTAAGATATATATTATGAGACAAATGGCTTGGTCTCATAACTTTTGAGTCTTAAACTTAAAATGAATAGAAGAAATTTACTTTACAGAGCTCACATGTGCTTGGCTGTACTAGGTTTAACAACTATGAAAACTCCTAGAAAAATAGATTGTTTTTTCCTCTTTCCTTTCCTAGCATAAGAGGGGTATAAAATTCATGCCCCCTAGCTGTGAAAAATGGGTCAGCAGAACTTCTGCTATGCATATAGCTGTGATGGCAGTTTCTTGTCTGTCAAGACAGCTTAAACTTCAGAGATAACTTAAATTGTCTGCAGAAGAGATTTCTGTTTCAGTATCCTCAATTTCCCCTGAAAGGCTTGACGCGAGCAGCTATGCTGACATAGCTGTGTGCTCAAAGTTCAGTGCTAGTCCTAAGAGACCTCCGCTCAAGTTGTAAATCCCTTACATGCTTGCTGCTGTAGTAGCTTGCCAAATGGATTTAGTGCTTCTCAGCATGTAGAAGTTAGTTCTTTGGGGATTGAGGTGTGAATTCACTGTGCCCTGACACTGCTTTGCTTCCCTGATAACCTCTTTCCAGCAAAAGATAACTATGGAGTGTTTTCAGTGAATGGTTCACCAGTAATTCTTTGTGTGCATGTGCCGATACCTTAAATGGCTGCCTAGAAACAGAGACTACAGGAATAGAGGAATAAAGGAGATATTTATTTGAAAGGCCTTCAGAGGTACACTTTTGGGCTCCAGAGGGTCTTGCCTCAGTGGATCCCAAAATGGACAATGACAGGTCACGAGTTCTTCACATTTTGATATCAGCATAAATTCACCAACCAGAACCCAGCCAGTGATGGAATTTCTCCAAGATGATGGTTTACAGTTCTTGGTCTGGGTGTCCTTGGAGAGCAAGTTAGAGAGGTTTGTTATGTCTATCTTAGCATGAGAGAACAGCACTTAACAAGCTACAGGAAACTTCAGAGTTACACTAGCAATACAGGATTTTAAAAATATAAAAGTTAAAACCTAAGGCATCAGTGTAAAGAGACATGGTTTTCTCTGAAGATTAAAAAGAGGTGAGGTGACCATGATGCCATGAGTGTCTGCACAGGAAGCTGATGGGTAAAAACCAAGGGTCTGGACTTGAAACCTGTAGCATGTTTTACTTCCTTGTGTAAACAAGACCTTAATTGGCTTTCGTGGAGGGTGAAGGAAAAGTTTTCTTAGCTGCAAAGTCAAGAAAAGGAGCAAGAGTAAACTTGAAGCATCAATATTGCCAACAGTTAAATTGGTTCTGAAGGCAACATACAGCCCAGCCTGCCTGTCTCCAAGCACCTCGAAGAGTTTCACATACCTAAAAGCACAAGTATAGTCAGGCTTGAATATTTCTTTCTATTCTGGTATAAACTTCCGATTATTTCAGAGAGAAATCCTGTGAAGACTTTTTGCTTAAAATAAGTGTTTTCAACGTCTGTCACACAGATGAATGTTCTTTTGTATATTACCATCATGAGTGTACTTAATGGTAGAACCCAAAATCAAGCTGAATGTTTCTTCTCTGTTGCAGTACATGAGCAATGTGGACTCATGGTGTAAAGCCTGTGGCGAGGTGGAGCTTCCCTCAGAGCTGCAAGATTTAGAAGATGCTATCCATCATCATCAAGGGATATATGAGCATATTACCTTGGCTTACTCTGAGGTGAGTGTCTTTCCTTTCATAAGATATTGTTGTGTTAAGTTTGGATCATGAATCAGTATCACTTGTTGCATTGGGAGTTAGTTGGAAAGTCAAGTGCCAAGCTTCTTTTAAAATTTCATACACTGTATTTTGCTATTGTTGTTCAAAAATGAAGTGTTAAAGTCTTCCCCTCAATCTTTGGAAAGAAATTAAAAGGCGAGATTTAACCATGTGTGGTACAAACAACTCTTGAAACACTAAGTATATTTAAATTTGCATTTGAATATTACTACCTTTCAATAGCAGTGTCATACTATTGTTTATACATTTATTTGAAGGGAAGTTAGCTGGTGTCTGTTTGAGTCAAGTTTAGGAGGAAACCTCCTGTAATGAACGTCTCCTCGTAAGAAGGCAGGTTTCAGGTTTCAGTATTCACCCCCCCACCCCAATACAAAAGGAATTTCTTGGATGAAAATGAAAAAAACTATTTATTTAACAAGCAGAGTGCCAGCAGGGCAAAGAAAAAAAAAAGTACTGTCAGATAATAAACCCCCTCGATGCAGAGAAAGCTGGTAGATTGAGAGTTCCTTTCTGTATCTGGCTCGGCCCCTCCTGAGGCCCAAGGCCAGGATGCAGTGTCCCCGCAGCCTCCCTGCCAGTCCACAATGATCTGGTTCTTGGATCACAGCAAGCCTGAACAGCTCCAGAAGAAGAAGTTCCAGAGGATTTCAGTATGCAGTCCTGGGAAAATTCATTGTCTCAGCTCACAGGCTGGCTAAAAGCAGGAAGGTGCTCCCTGGGCTCTGCAGCGGTGAGAATGCCAGGGAGTGTGTGGGAGTCCTTGAACACAAACCACACTGAAGAGTTCACCTGGCTTCCCTCCCCACGCTCCTGGACCCAGCTTAAAGCTATGGGACCCATTCCTGGGCATAAAGCAGATGATAGGGAAATACTGAACTATCATAAAATCACCCCGAGACAGCTGGGCATTCTTTGGGAAGGTATTCTGTTGGTATGGATTGCTCTAAGTGTGTTTTGAAGATCCATCTCTGAAATTGCCTCACAAAAAAGGCTTAACCACCAAAGAATGTCACTCGAGAAGCCAGAAGGTAATGCACTTAGTTTCATCAATCTCAAAGACACTTAAATGATCTAGCCTGCCTATGTAGTCAGCATTTGTAAGATTAGCATACCCTTTGCTACTGCTCTAATCTTGGATTCGGCACACACTGGAATCATAATATTTGTCACTATTTCTAATAGTTGTATTTACAACTTAAATAAAATACTTGTTCTGAAGTTGGTCTAGAAAGTGATGACTCAACTATCTTTTTTTGTTTTCTTTCGATTTTTGAGTTTTCTCTTGTGCTTAGCTGAAATCAAATGGGTATTCACTATTATTAGCAAACAGGTATTTTCTGCATTTCCTGCTTTACTTGCCTTTCTTTCTTCTACTAGGGTTGTTCTCATTGTGGGGTAAAACTGTTTTTATTATTCAATTGGATTGATGTTGTTCTTGATTAAATACAGTCATTTTTGTACTCAGAAAATTGCGTGTTTGGTTAAATCATGGTAAAAATGATCAGTGGACCCAGGATAGCTTAGGCCACAACTTGCAGCTATCTTTAAAAGGAGATCATGCAGGTTTGAATTAATGGTTGTGATTTATACATTACATTAAAGTTAAAACTACGTTCTGATGAGCCAGCTTCATTATAGGAAGCTGAATGCTAAGTCTGGTCACATTTCATTCAGCAGTAAAGGGGGGTAAGATTAGTGCTAATGATCCATCCTGTTAGTATATCAAAACTGTGTTTTTTTCAATACCTGCCACCTTAGGGCCTGCATAAATTTTGTGACCATGAGTCAGATGTCCAGAGTTCGTGAATTCTTGTTCTGTGTAAACTACGCACTGATATCCCTATTCTTGCTCTATGCCGTCCTGCTATGTCAACTGATCTAATGATGTACTACCACACCTGATAATACTTGTGATTTTACTACACATAACTGTTTAACTCATTCTTGAAAGCACGTTTTGTAGTAAGGTACCAAGGACAGAGACACAGCATGTTTGTTACAGACTTATGTGGAAAGAGGCACTCAGGGGTGCATGCTTCATGAGAGTGTAGCAAGGAGTAGGAACGGTAGATCTCTCTAGAATAATGATGATAAAGTGCTGAGGTTGAAATAGTGGCATTTTTTCTACTTGGTTCTGTTTGTTTTGGTTTTGTGGCAGTTCTTTTTTTTGTCAAGGATGTGACTGGATGAGCCTGCTGTTAAGTGTAAGTAAGTACTGTGGATTAGCATGTTAAATACTGTTTGCTTGCTGGTGATGCATAAAGAAAATAAATTAGATGGGTAGATTATAGTATGCCTTGAAAATGTATTTAGGGTTTCGAAGCTGTAGCTTTTGATTTTGGGATAGCTAGATATTTTAACAAAATCTTCACTGGTACTGCTCGAAGGAAAAAAAAGAGCACTAAGTGACTTTCTTCTGATTTCTGGTCATTACTTTTCCCCATCTGGTAAAAAAAGAAAGCTTTGTCTTTAGCAACCAGAATTGGTGCAGAAATAATAACTGTACGTGTATGTACAAGTTGTGTTCCTCCTCATGTCAGAAGGTTTTATTTTGCATTTTGCAAAAGTGCATTCCTTTTCGAAGATTGATAGAGGCATCTTTCTGTGTCAGGATATTACAGCACTATTGCTTATCATTATTAGATGTATGACTTCATTTCTATTACAGTACGGAGCTCCTTTCATTTTGTGATGAATGAACAGTAGGGGAAGAGAGAGAGGAACACTATGGGAATCACAACACTGTCATTCATTTTAGATTGCAATGTCTTGACAACACGACTTGGTTGCAAAGTAGAAGACAGTAATTTTAAGAAAGTAAATGCTCCTAAGACCAGACAGTATGATTTTACTGAGGGTGATTATATTACTAGTAAAGCAACTTACTAGCTTACAAGCTGAGATAACTGGTGTGCCTGAAAATCCAATAGATGTTCCTTAAATGAAGTTACATATATAAATAAAGTCACACATCTCACTGAAATCTTAAGGTAGTCATGCAGTAGGAAGAAAGGAAATTTTAGTGTATTAATTCTAAAGGAAAATCTATGCACATCTGTTTATAAAGCTAATAAACTAATTGGATCAAGGGGCTGTCAATTATTTTTTTTCACCTTGATTTTATGGACTCTGAATAGATAATTGAAGTCCATTATCTTGAAATATTTGAAGGACTTACTAGATAATTCTTTTGGATACAGAAAAGAAAATGGTATCATTATAACTATGCTATGGACTATGCATTTTTTCTGCTGGGATGACTTTACTGGCGCTACTTTCAGAAGTGAGCTTCCTTCTCTGTGTTGATACTCACTACTGAAATGAAAGAGCTTGAACTAGAACTGAGAAATAAACTCCCTTGTAATCTAATTATTAGAAAAGAATTTTCATTTGGATCTATTTGACTACTGAGTAACATATTTAAAATGTAAAAAGTTGTTGAAAATAGCCACTGGGGGAAGGCCTTGACAAATTTGCTGTTCTGACATGGTGTTGATTTGATGGATTCAGGCTATTGTTTATAATCCAGTTTTGTGTTTTCAGATTTTTTTTTCCTGTCTGCTAGATGAGCTGTTACAAAAGTTATTTGCAGGTAGCTGAATGATACTGAATTGTAACAGTTCTCTGAGCTTCATGCTAAAAGCAATAGAGTAAACACCAAGGAAAAGTGCTTTTAACACTACATGTTGATAGTGACCAGATAAGAGAGGATTATTGCTGTTTAATTAGCATGCAAGATAAATCTGAATATATCTGCTGTGGTTTAAATCAGAGAAGACAACAGTTAGAAATGACAAATGTTTCCTGTCAGTATCAGTCGTTAAACACACTTTAGAAAACAGTATCTTTCTGTGCTGCATGGAAAGGGTTTAAATGATTTAATCAGAATTAAGTTGGCCCTAACAGCAGTTTGCCCGTGGTTTACCAGTAACAGTAATAATTTAGAAGTTGTAAACCGTGTCAGATTGAATCATGTACTAAGTTTTATATCTGTTGGTTTAAATGTATTTGTGAAATTAATAGTAAGTTGCAGAAAGTAACCTTCCTGTTCACCTTTACAGCAAATGAAGAGAGAGATTTTTTTGGAAGAATAATTCTGGACAAATGCTTAATTTTAGGTGTTCTGTTGACTAGGGAAAGAGTTGAAAAATATTTATTCTAAGTTAAATTTGATAGGTTAAAAAAAAAAAAAAAACAACACCACAACAACAATGAAAAACTCAAACCAAACAAAAAATTCCAAGGCTTTGAAGGAAAATCACTCTTAAGGTAATGAAAAAATGGAAAGACAGACTGTTATTTAGAAGAGTGCTTGTTAAAATTATTTTAATTAGAAAGATAATATAATTTTTTTTCTTTTCTATAACAGCTGCATGTAGGTAATCATGCCTGCAATAAAATGAGTCTTCATCACTGCTCCCTGAGTTCTTAAAGACATCTAAAACTGGGAGAGGGGGTGGGGTGCAGAGTAGTAGCCCGACAAGCTTTTGGTAAGACAAGTAATTCTTCGTCCTTTCTGGTGGTCAGGTGAGCCAAGATGGGAAGTCACTCCTTGACAAACTTCAGCGCCCTTTGACTCCTGGGAGTTCCGATTCCCTCACCGCGTCTGCCAACTACTCCAAAGCCGTTCATCATGTCCTGGATGTCATCCATGAGGTATTGCATCACCAGCGCCAACTGGAAAATATCTGGCAGCATCGGAAGGTCCGCTTGCACCAGCGGCTTCAGCTGTGCGTTTTTCAACAGGATGTTCAACAGGTAGGTTTTATTTCACTTTGTCTAAGTGCCTTTTTATTCTGTCAGCCTGTGATTTTGAGCTGATTGCACTGACAGGTAAGTTTTGACTGCTAAACCCCATGTTCTTTTGTACAACAAGTGAATAGTTGCCTGGGATTGACTGAAAGATACCAAGTTCTGTGTATTATCAGAACTTGTGTATTGGCTCTTATGGATAATAATTATATTTGTAAGTTAGCTCTACTTCATTTTTTTCTGATTTTAAATTAATTTATTTACTTCAAGTCATATATGATGCAAAAGACTTGTAGTATAGACATCTATTCTGAGTTTGTGCTGGAAGCTGACATTCACATCCTCGGTAAAATTCTGGACTCAGTGTCAAAAAGACTTGTAACATGCAAAAAATTAATAGTGTTATTCTGTAAAATTTTTTGTTTCGAATTCTCACTGATACTTAATTGACCTTAATAGTGTTTCTTTAAAACCTATAGAGAGTAGTATACTAAGGAGTTATAAAAATTTCAGACGAGATTACCTTCTGATAATAACACTGTTCTTGAATTAATGGTTATTGGCTGCTATTTTTTTATTATTATGATAACATCCTTAGAAGTTAGTACTTATGTACAGGCATTGATAGACCTGACATAGCTTTGCCTTTTTAAAGTAAAACATCAAATTCCTTGGTTGATGGATTTTTAATAAACATAAAATGTTGGCTCTGGACTGCAATTAACAGAGACATTAGTAATTTATCCTTTACTAGCTCATCTTTATAAAAGAGTAAAGATGGCCAGTATTTGCTGATAATGTTCTTTCATATCAGTGTAAAAGTGTTCACAAATTACAGCTTCTCAATGGGGTTTTTAGATAGATAGCCATACATTCTGGTTAAACTGATCTTTTTCTTCAAAATTGGTTGCATTTTAAGCTACATTTTTTGTACTATTATGTTTCAAGAAGATACTGGATGTGCGCAGTTGGGAGGGAAATAACTGATTATCATTATTTTTCGTTGTTGAAAAAGGTAATTTAGGCAGATGGTGGGGAGACTGAGCAGTCTTGATAACTCAACTTTCTTCTACATCTGGTGACTATCTCATCATGTAATTAAAGAAAATAACTTAAATACTTAAGCAGCAAATTATGTAAAATCTTCAAAACTTTATTACTTAATTTTTTATCTAAAAAGAAGCATACATTGAAAGACAGGCTGCTATCCAGATTCTCAACATTAAGATGTGAGAAAGGATGTAGAAAGGCATGAAAAATATTAGCTGACAAAAAAGTAAAAGAAAGCAGAGGGATTGTTATGAATGGTCAGCAGGGCACAGAGAACCAAAGTCTCCATTCATTATGCCATTGTATAAATCCTTGAGGCTCTCCATGAAGATTACAACGTAAGTAGTGGCCAGTCAGGATGGTCCAGTGCTGGTACTTGCATGAGTAGTCAGTGAAGGGCCAACTCAGAATATGTTGTGATTCTGTGATGAGGCACAGCCTGCAAATTAATTACCTCTTAAACTGAAAAGGCTTCATCAGGAATCTTCAGAAATTAACAGAGTAGTTTGATTTTCAGGGAAAAATGTAGGTCCTCTCAGTAGTGTGGTGCCAACAAGTATGGACTGGATGATGGAACTTTCTCCTCTAGTTTGAATTCAGTTCATGTAGGACCTGCTAGGCAATCTAGGCCAAGGGATCTCCTGAGATAATTTGCCAGGTGCATAATTCAAGTTTTGGGCCTGTAGGCCAGGCTTTAGGCAGTTTGTTTCCTGGCAGAAGGTGTTCATTAAATGCTACAGAGTCTTACCGTACTGCTCCTACTCTTTGCCTTTAATATCTTGGGAGTCATAAAATGCTTGTAGGAAATCATCATTTTCTGCTCCGTTCTAAATCATGGCTCTTGGTGTAGAGGAGTTAGCTCTCAGACTGCTTTGTTCTTTGTAGTTGGGAAATAACCCTTCATTAGACTCAAGTCATAGTGCAGTCACCACCAGGTTCTTCAGAAAGATGCTGGCTTTTCCTTCTGTGTATTACACTCATCAGCCTTTGGAACTGTTGCATTTAAGATGAAGTAGTCACAGATTTGAAAACAACAAAGTAGACAGATTTACATATTTTTATAACATCCGATATCAGGAATGTGCTGTCCAAATCATGCATGTGGATTGTGAGTTTACCAGAAGTTTTCAGTATGAACCAGTTGCCTCAAGAATGTTGATCCATATTGACTTACTATTCAATACATGCCTTACTTACTGGTTGGAGACATTTCTTTCATCCTGTTTATGCCCGTGGTTTCTTTATATGCTTTGCAAGACAGTCAGTGAATTGAGATAGCAAGAGATCCTCCTGGCAGCTTGAAGCTGCAGCCTATTGTGCTAATGCACATCTTTATCAGCCACATGAAATTTCAAGCTAGATCTGTACAGAGGTGTATCCCTTGCTTGCTGTCATCCTCAGCCCTTCCCTTAGTATCCAGTTATCTTACCACTGCTAGAGATTGAGTTGTCCTTTGGGTTATCCCTGTAATGACTGTTAATTTCTGAAATGTTGGATGTGGAAGTATAGCTCCTTGTTATGTTGCTTCAGCTTAACTTTACAGATACTGGGTACTTCTGGAGCTGCCTTATGAATTACAGTGTGAATTTTGGTCACTGTTCCCTTTCATAATTCAACTTTCCATACTTGAATTTCAGTGCAGGTTGATCTGTAGAACAATGACAATTCAACAGCCATACCAGATAGATTAATCCAATAGCCACAGCAGATGTCTTAGAGATTGCAGCTCCCTTAGCTTTGAAAATTTACCTGGGGAAAAAAGTGATCTTGAATAACAAGATTATTTTTTATTGCAAAGCAAAAGCAAAACAACCTAATCAGATCATCTTAATTTATCTGGCAAAATTTTTCAATTGAATAATCATTAACACCATTCAGTGCATGAAATTACTCTGGTTTGAGGTATTAGTTAAATTTATATCCAAGACAGTTATGGAATGATTTACGTAGAACTCCAAAGCTACTTCCTAAAATACTTAAGTTTTTGTTTGCACATTCTCTCTTTGTTCAAATTTTTAAAAATTCAATTAAGATGATTTAGAAACTAACATGAAAACATCTTTTAATTATTGTCTGTAAAGTTAAATGTGGTGGGTTTTTTTTTTCATTTCATAGTAAGCTAAATGTGGCTGTCTTCCACTGTTTGTAGTTAATTCATACATAGTGGCAAGCAACCAAGTGCATTGTAAGTGAATCTGTAACTGTCCTTCATCATGAGTCTGTGATTTCCTCCTCCTCCCTCTGCTGGATTAATGAAATAACTCAGTTCATGGAAGTGTTAAGTGAGTGACAGAGCTGAGTTGGAGGAGGGAGTTGGCCGTGTTGAGCTGGTACTTCACTTTGTGTTACTTACACCTTAGAAAGCTCATTGGGTTTTTCCTTCTGTCTTGTGTGTTCTTGTTTATGGGGAAACTGTTTCTAGTGGAGCTTTCCAAATCAACAAAAGCACTGTGTTGACATCTGAATATACCAAGAATCATCTGCTGATCCTTTGAAGCAAGTAGTAAGGAAAGTAGCACATGAAATAATAAAAATAATAGATAAGAAGTGAATTACAGAAAATCTGAAATTTGAAATGTGAAAACCTGTGACAGTCTTGAACTGAATGGAACTCTGAGTTTGATTTTAGGTAGCAGAAATATGCTGGGAGATCTAGTTCCTGGTTAGTTTGTATATTAATATCTAAAAAGAGGACTTTTATTTTAATTTTTAAAAAAAGCCTGGCCACTGGCGCTCAGTTGTGTATGTAGCCCTTTGAATAAAACTATGCCAGTAAAAGTATGATTTTATATTTAATAGTTAATAAGCTTACCAAGTAGATAATATAGCCAGCCTTTCACCTAAGGAAAGGAGCTGACTGATTCTAATATGAAGCAGTAAAGCAGACTTGGAAAAGCAACATGGAATTTTGCTCTTCTAGGCCATGAAAGGTCAAAATCGAGCATAAAGGTAATGTTTGCGGTAGAGTGACACTGCTGTCACTTGTATGATCAGACTTTTGGTGCCTGAAAAACTCTCCTGATAGCTTGCAAGACAGAAATTAGTAAAACATGCTGGTAGGAAGTGTTCTGAGTGGGGTTTTTTTGGGAGCGAGGGGGGTTAGTTGTTTTTTTGTTGTTGTTGTTTGGGGGGGGGCATGTTTTGCTTTGGTTTGGCTTGAGGTTTTTTTCCCAAAAAATACATTTATTTGGTCATAGTGAGTACCTTCTCCGTCTGTTTTGGGTAAATGTGCTGCTTCTTCCTTGATCTGCCTGCCTCAAGACAAGTTACAGTCACTAGTTTTAGCCTTGACTAATGAAGGGCGGGCCATGAATGCTTGCTGCTTGCTACTTGCTAGCATCAACATGATTTCACTGTGTGATTCCCATGTGGCTTTTGAAGGCGGTTCCAGTGTAAAATGGTTCTTTTAGCGAGAGAGTATTTCCACATTTTAACTTTCCGAAGATCAGAAATGCAGAGTTTTCCATCTTCCACTTCTCAGTGCTATGTCAGCAGCAAGTAAGTGGTGGAGATAGAAAAGTGAGTGGTGTGCAACGTAGGCAAAGGGGTGGGGGGTGAGGAATGGAAAATTATGTGGGAAAGACTGGTGAAAAAGAGCACATTGAATCTGTGAAAGATCAGATTTACTTCTACAAGCAGCATATATACTACATATTTTACAGCCATGAGCAGTGATTTTCCTTTTTTTTAAATTCAGCTATCTTTCCATAGTTTCTTCTGTTGTATATTCTTTTGGGAGCTTGAAAAGTAAGCATTTTTGCAGATCCTATGTTGGGGATAAGGATGGTTTTGCTGAGACTGCAGTAGAACTTAATTGCATCATTAAAACAACTTGCTGCAGTGGAGGATGATACTATTCACCCTTTCACTGAAAATGTTGAGCCTCTTAGACTCCTATGTATTACTTAACTATCAGACTGAATTCCATTTGCTTTCAGTATTGGTAGCAGAGTCCTTAGTGTGCCAGTATGATGCTTTCTGTAACTCTTACTTCTCCCAGGAAGAGGAGGAAAATGTGTAAGCTGTTAAAAGGCTAATATCAGTGCCAACTAAAGGTGTTGTCCTTTGATTGAAGAGGTATGCGAATCACTCTCTAATGGGAAGACCATACCTTGACTCTGCCTCTGTGTGCTGTAAAATTCCCAAGAGTGTTTCCTCAGTTTTGTTAAGAATCAAGGTATGAAGGCTGAGCACTAATGAGACTTGTATTCGTACTGATTTCACTTAGAGGCAGTAATGTTTCTCTAGTTGAGTGGTTTATGTCATGATCTGTGTACTGGATTTCTATGACAGTTTCTTCCCTTGAGAAGTTATTCAGCATTATTTGGAGCAAAATCATTCTGCCTGGGCTGCTTTCTGCTTTTCATCTCATGCTATCTGGGACTGATTTTGCTGTTGATTTCATTTGTTAGCTTATAACTGTTAGTAGTCTCCAGAGTCCAGTCTAATTATTTCATCCAAACATCTCTTTTTAGCTCTTTTTATAATGGGAAAAGTGGTCTCCTGAAACTAGTCAAAAGTATTGGTAATAACTGAGGCCATGTTTAGCTCCTCACTCTCCTTTCTCTGATCAATAGTTTACCTTGAAAGAAGAAAATGAAAACTTGCATTGACCTAAAACACAATAATATTCTTTTGGCAACACTTACTAGGAAAACAAATATTGCATAAGTATGGAGATTTAATGAAGTGTTGGTGATTTGAAGTGGCTGTATTTTTTGGTATTAGGGAATTGTTTGTTGTTTTGAAGATGTCCAGTAGGAGAGAGCTTACAAATGGAAAAATATTTGCACGGTCAAGATAAATGAGAAGACCATATTTTCTTCTGCTAAAGAAAGCATGCATGTTTTTTATGGGAATAGTGTGTGTGATTACATGTGTACTGAATGTAGTCATGAATGATGTTGCAAGAGTGGTTCTCAAATCTGTTCAGATTCTGTTTGGAAGAATAAAAAAAGTCTTTAGTTGTACTAAGTTATACTTTAAGTACAAGAAAACTGGGGAGAAAACCTCACCCAACTTGAGGAATCAGAGTAAAGGACACTAGTAGATAAGAAGAGGCAAAGTACAGGCTTTTGAAAGTTATATTCAAACCAAATATTCATGTTTTAAAGAAAAAAGAGGGCTGAAGGTGAATGGTAGGTAAGGTATTCTGCACCAGTGCATAAATGCTGTATAGATATGGTTCGCTGACTTAAGAACATTGCTTGTGTGCTGTTGTTTTTAATTCTGAGTGTCGTTCTTGAACCTTTTGAGTATCTTCCAAAAAATTGAATACTGTATGCATACTTAACTAGTGGATTAAGGTATGGCTAGGATGTATTAGTTTGTAGAGAGATTAGATGTTTTTGTTCATTCACTCATCAGAAATTTGGTATTTGGGCGTGAATCTTTTGTGTTAACTGGCAGGAACTAATTACATGTACTGTTTTTACTATTTATAAAGCTGTCAGCCCAGTCATTGTGGTAGAAGCCTTAAGGTCATTAAAATGTCTTTTGTTCATCACTTTTTCAGCTATAAAATTTACAATAAACAATTATGTCCGATGTTTTAAGGGGACAGATGCTTCCTAAGAACTGGAGCATATTCCTCCATATGCTGTGAATACAGAAATTTATCTCATAATGATTTCAACTAATTTTTCTTATGTTAATTAAAGTTAGTTAGTTATTACTGAATCTTTCTTCTTGACTTAATAATATGTAGAAGGTGAAGTGAACTCTCATCTAAAGCAGAACTTCACTGTATTATTCACCAGCAATGTGCAAGCTTCATTAGTGTTACCTTGAAGAAAAATGTTAGCTGAAGGCGTAAACAGATTAGAGAGACCCTCACAAGGGGTCTCGCCATTTGGATCAGATTACTGTCAAATTGATGAATGTGGAGAAATGAGGTTGTCCTTGGTAGGCTTCAAAATACAGATATAATCTTGAATCATACTATTTTGCTAGTTTGAGCTAATTACTGCCTTGAGAAAAACTAAATGAGATGTAATTAATGCCCTTCAATGGCAATACTGTGTTTTAATCCAACAGTACAGTTCTTTTTAAGCAGTGCCTTTACAGCTTCTCAGTTCTTTGGATAATCATCTTTTTGTTGTAACATTCAGTGCATCCACTCAGGGTCTCTGTGTGTCTCTCTTCTGTACCACAGGTGTTGGATTGGATTGAAAACCATGGAGAAGCCTTCCTTAGCAAACATACTGGAGTGGGAAAATCCCTGCATCGGGCCAGAGCTTTGCAGAAACGCCATGAAGACTTCGAAGAGGTTGCGCAGGTAAAAGAGTCACATGAAGGACTGTGCACTTGTCACGGAAATAAATGAAAAATTCCTGCTTTTGCACTTAAGGGATGGGCCGAGGGAGCTCCACTACAAAACATTCCATTCCAGGAATGGACCATTTGGCTTCTGTTGCAAGCTTTTATTTCATTTTTCCTTTATGCTCCAGCTTTGAGAAGAAAAAGACAAACTTCCACAGTCCTAGACAGTGTGAGCTTTTAAGTACAACAGAACCTCTCTGCCATTATTATTACTGTTGTTGTTATTATTATTTCTTCAAAGGCATGCTTTCAGATATTAATTTACAGAAGAATGAAAGCTTTCCTTTGAAGGTAGCTTAGTTCCATGGGATTCTAGGAATTAAACTTTTGTGCAGCCTGTAAGAGAGGATGGAGATGAAGTGAAAGTCCTGCTTTCTGACTTGAAGCTTGGGGAGCTCCCAGATCCTCACCGCAGTCTCATGGAGAGGAAGGGGGAGTCCTAAGAGACCAGGTGAGCCAGCAAACTGGCCAACCTGGCTTGGGTCTTTGTCTTTAAATACAATTGAGTTTGTATCTGCCCTCCTCTTCTGAATCACTAATTAATTTGGCCTTAAGTGGAACTGATGATACAACTTCAAAAGACATTTTTCTGTGGAAAAAGGTCAAAACAAAAAGAGATACAAAGGAACGCAGGGAAGCTGACAAGGAGCTGGTGTAGCTGCTAGCCTCTAAAAGGAGATGTGAGATGAAGAAAAACCCTTTGAAGGAAGCTGAAGGCTAGATTCCTGCCCATTAGTAACATGCACTGTCCATCCAGTCTTAATGATTAGTAAGAGAAAACATCTCCAAGATTAATCAAGAAAAATCTCCTAAGGTGGGGTTGATATAATGATGCTTCAGTCAAATAGAAGACAATGTTATTAGGTAATTCTGGCATGATATGCAGGAGCTCAGCAATGACACCTACTATGGGGGATGCATCAGAAGTGTTGTTTACAGTTTGCCTGTTTAGTGAAAGATACTAAGCTCTTGATAAACTTTTTTTTTTGTAAATACAGTCTTAGAGCACTCCAGTGGCCGAGGACTTGAAATAGCATCAGAAAACTTCCTCAAAATTGATTTCCTGTAAAATTTTCAAAAAGAATAGGGGTTGTTACTTTTGTATATATACGTGCTGGATTTTCTATACGCATGTCTATGGCTTCATTTTTAGTAAAAAGTAATATTTTCCATGTGGAAATACTTATTTTTCTGGGTCAGACAAGCAGGAATTTATTTCCATAAGATATTTAACAAAGCCTGAATGATCTCATAATTAATACTGTATTATTTGGGCAAAGAAGAACAAAATGTTTGATGTTTGAAAGGGGATGACGTGCATAGAAATGTTACCGGGATGTTAAAAAAGCATCTTGTTAATTTGCATTATACTTTAAAACAGAAAATTGTAAAGCAAATCCTTACTAAAAACTTCCTAAATGTGAATGTTACTGGAGTTTGAAACTATTTCTTCAGGGAATGGGTGGAAATTCTATTTTTGGAGATACTGTAAACTTAGATTGGTCAAAGAACTTAAATATACTACAGGGGACTATCTTCCACTGACAGAAGGATGGACAAAATGATCTAATAAGTATTTTTTTCATCTCTGACTCTAGAATGTGTAGTGAGTTACTGCCAAGAGAGGCACACCCTGAGTTGTTCCTCTTGCTTGCTGTAAAACTGAATATAAGCAGCCCAAAAGGCACTCCTGTTGTTTCTGTTACAAGGAAGATTATGTTCAAATAAAACAGCAATCTGCCATCCTTGTTAAAGCATCAGTAACTTTTGGCTGACTTATTTTCTGCCTACATTTCTGGTTGGTCCAGGTCTTTATTGTGTTTTTGATTTATTGTTGTTGTTGCTTTTTTCATTGTGATTTTGTTTTGGTTGTTTTTAATAGGACTCTAGGCATTATCAAGGGTTTTCATTCAGTTCCAGTCAGAAGCTGAGAGAAAGTAATGTTAAGTGAAGTGTCACTGGCTTGGCAATGCTCTGGCAAATCCAGGGAGATGGCAGTAATGTTGACATGTTCCTGGTCAAAGGCTAACTCCTTATTTTAAGTGGAGTGAAATTTTTATTTTCTTTTTTCTTCCTTTCTGTTTCTTCCCACATTCTTTTTTTAACGTGAATGAGGTGCCATTTCCTCAACAGCATTCAAAGAGCTGTTAAAGTAAGCTGTGTGTTGAATAGAAGTTCCAGTCAATGGGCTGTGGTCTCACAAATTAGTCACTTTAAAATTCATGTGAAAGGAAGGTTTGTTTCTTTTTATTTAACTCTTTTTGTTGCACCACAAAGCTAGATAGTCAAAAATCAGCAAATAGTCCTCCCTAAATTCTGATGGTAAATACATGCTACATATACACATTTTGACTTGCACCCACTATTGTAAAATTGCATTTCTCTTTTCATGTAAAACCTGTCCAGCTCAATTTCTATGGACCCATCTTTTTCTTTCTTTTTTCACCTTCCATCCATGTTCTTCTTTGTGTCCATAAGACTGTTTAGTTTCAACTGTCAAGTGTCCAAATTTTGACATAATTGATTCACTTTTGGCCGTGAATTTTCAATACAGTAGTTGTACTTTTCCATGCATTTTTGTATGAAATTCTAAGTCAGCTTTTCATGTTTCAATTATGATCTGTGTCTGCTTTTGACAGTAGTCTGTTCTCAAAAACCACAAAAGGTGTATGGCAAGAATTAACTAATGGGATCTTTTTCCATTAATAAGTCTTCTTGGTGCAAGAGATGCACAAAAAAACTTCTTCCAAGCCTTTTCTGAATACACCTTTCATTTCCCTATCAACACCAGTTCACACCTCCTTTAAGGTTATAAAAGGAGGTTATGAATTTGGACTGGTTCTGAACTTAACCCATGGAATGGTTGCAGTACATCAAATTAAAGGTCTATGCCTTGCAGTATCTTGTGGCTATCATACCAGGTGCATAAAGGGACTGTATGCTTCAAAAGTTACCTTTACCCTCCCAGTTATCTGACCCTGTTTGATGTTGGAACTGAAGTATCCATCAGAAAACAGTTTTTAATAGTCACTGATGGACTTTTCTTTCTATAATTAGGCTACTTTTTGAACCTGTTTATGATCCTGGAATGTATGCCAAAACCTGTGGCAATGAGTTATGCAATTTAATTGCTCCTTAGATGAAAAGTGCTTTGGTTTTTCATTTTGGGTGTATTGTCTGATGTTTCAATGTGATTGTGTCTACTGTACTTAATGAGTAATCTATCTTATGTATATCTCTGCTGATTTCTGGCCATTCATGTGTCTCTCTTCCCCTTCCAGACTGCAAAATTGTATGAAGTGCAGTCCATAACTCCACACACTTCTTTTCCTGTATTTATTGTCAGTAGTACTCATTTCTGCACTGGTATCTGAAATTTAACCTTTTGGCTTTTTCTGATGTGTCACTTCATATGCTTTCTAAAAATATGATGTTTGTTCTTTGTGAAGAATATTTAGAAAACATTCCTTAACAGAAACATTAGAAAAATGATGGAATTTGTTGTTGGGGAAGGGGATAAATTTCATTATGGAGAATTTTTCATCATTTTGGGGAAGAATGTCTATTACAGACTTGCACCTTGGGGCGTAGAGGAATGGACTACAGAACTTATGGGGATCCTTCTTTTCCCCTGGAATTTGGGGAGAGTATGCTAGTGGAGATATCCTGAGAAAGTTTGTCACCACAAAAGCTCCTTTGTCAATTTAGGAAATTGGCATAAGCAGCATCAAGGAAGACCTCTTGCTCTTTTTGCCTAACTTTCAACTGTAGGCTGCCCCTTGGGACAAGCATTTTCAAAATCTTCACATTACTGCTTTTTTCCCTCCAAGCATTGTTTAGAAGTGAGCAGAGAGCTGGGAAAGGCAGTAGTTAGTACTGAACACCTAGTTGATATGATTTCTGTTCCAAAGGGCAGTTTACATTATACTCCAGCTCTACTTGGAAGTAAAATTTGAGCAATAAGGTATGTGCCTGCTGCTAGGCTTGAGAATCACTACCCCTTTTGAAGCAGCATCCAGGCTGTGATCTTTTCTAAATACAGGCAGTTCACCATCCCCTTTACAGAAGAGTCAGATGTGCCTGGGCCTGTGTAATGCGGAATATAGTCCTGGAATTCGTAAACAATGCTTCACATGTGAGATAAAGTTTTCATTAAAATGGGAAACTTCTGTTTCAGCTGTCTGCAGCTGGGTGTGGTGCTCTGGGCTGATGAAGTAGTTGTTGTTTGAGGAGTGTCTTGAGGCTCTCTGGCCTTGCCCCTTGAAGGCGTGTGAGCTGCCTTCTGTGGAAGGCAGAACAGCCAAGCACAGCTCCGAGTGCCTTCAGGGCCAGCGTGACCTGGGGCAGTGGCCTGAGACAGTGGACTGGGGCATGGGGTACCGAGTTCCCCACTGAATAGGATAAGCTTATGTTTGTCTCTGCAGGCTTTCCCAGGGAAACCAGGGAGGAGTTCTCTATCTCTCCCTGCAACTAAAAAGCTGAAAGTAAAGGAAGGGCTGAGAGTTACATAGTCAAAGTCAAGGAACAGTATGGATTTAATTCTTGCATAAACAGATCATAATAAATTAATTATAAATTTAAAAATAAATTAATAAATTAATTATAAATGATAAATTAATTTGGGAACTCCCCCCAAATATGTGAAAGCTTCCCTGAGTCATGTAATCTGTCGTGGGCTTGTCTGGTAATTTACCTGATCCCCTGGGGGAGAGCTCTTATTTCCTGCCCTTTAGTTCAGTTTTAGGGCTGGACTTGGATTTGATTTTTGTGGATCGTATAATGTTAATTAGAAGTGTGATACTATATTTATGGCAAAGAAAAGCACATTTGCCATAATGTGCCATAGGCTTAATTTATCTTTGCAAGGAGTGTTTTTTGTTGATGTAATTTAGGTTGGGAGAACATGGAAGGGCACAAGGGAAAAGAAAAAGGTGTCATTTATATTGTCAGGAATGCTTTCTTCTTTTTTTAGTCTGTGGTGCAAACCTATCAGAAGACCTAATGGGTGATGTGAGCAAAGCTTCTTTAGTCTAGTCATGGCTTCTGTTTGTTTTCCCCATGGTTAACATCCTTCTAACCTTCCTTGAAGAGAGTTTTGAGAACCATTCAAAAACATGAAAATCCGAGGTTAGGCTCAAAAAGAGCACCCAAAGTATAACAAAAGTTTGGAGTCAGTCCTGTTTTGAATTAATGAGAATGATACTGAGGCAGACTGCAAATGCAGAGCTTTAAGAGTTGTTAAACACCTGTCTTTTCTATACACCATAGCACTCCTAGTATGTCAGAGACCAGACTTCTTCAGTTCTTTTTCTGCTCAGACCCAAGTCTCTCACAGGACTTCTGATCTGCATTTGTTAATCCTAGGATGTATTGGGACAGTGTTCCACTCAGACACTCAGCCATAGCTGACTTCTAAATCTTCCTATGCTGCTGCTTTTTCACAAATGATGATACACTTGATACATGAATTTTGGATGCCTCATTTCTGTAAGGATGGAGAGAAATGTTCTCCTTCTGTGCTTGGTCACTTGCCACCTTCCTGCTGGATGTGTGGACTTGATGTTAAGTATTTCTACCAGCAGTTAGAATTTTTTTCATCTCTAGTGGTACACATTTGTAAAGTCTTTTGTCCCTGATTGTAGTGATTTTTCCAGTGTTGAAGTAGGCCAGTTTGCAAGTAATTAGGCATTTAGGATGAACTTTATTCCAGATGTGAATATAAAATATTAATTCCAAGTTATGTGTCAAGGAGGCATTTGAATAGACATAAACAAGGAGATAAGGAATTAATTTATTTGCAGTTAAGTGAAAAATCATATAGAAATGTAACAAAATCTTTAGTAAGATTATATTGTACTACCTTTAAGAAAAGAAGAAAGAAAAATACATTCCAAGGGCCTTTTTCTAATTTTGTTTTCATTAGTGGAGTGGCTTTCAAATATACTGACTGACTTTTCTTTCATTTAATGCTGTGAAATTAAATTATTTCGCTCCAGAACACATATACCAACGCAGATAAGCTCCTAGAAGCAGCAGAACAGCTTGCTCAGACTGGGGAGTGTGACCCGGAGGAGATTTATCAAGCTGCCCATCAGCTCGAAGACCGAATACAGGATTTTGTCAGGCGTGTGGAGCAGCGCAAGATCCTGCTGGACATGTCTGTGTCCTTTCACACTCACGTTAAAGAGGTAAAACTTCCACTGACTTGTGGTGATAACTTCAAGCCCTAAATGTGGTATTATCCAGAGTTGCTTTCATTGTTAGAACCTTGCCATAGGACATCATGAAAACCCCTGTTGTATGATGAGTTTTGGTTTGGAATGCACTATGGATTGTGGGCTGGGGTAGCGTGGTGGTTCTGTTTAAGGATTTTTATTTTCTTTTATTTTATTTGGACTTTTTACTTTCAGAAGCAGCTTTTACCTCCTTTGTTGTGCAAATACACATGCTTATTCAGTCACAGGGGAGGGAGGAGGGTCAGATCGGGGAACTGGTACAGCTAAAAGTCAGCATTGTGGAGGGGAGGTGCTATGCACTTCTGGTTTTTTATCCAACCAGCTCTCCTGTTGTCTGAGTTACCAGACACATGGTTAGATTGTTCTGGTTCAGGAGACTGAAGTGTATGGCTGAAGCATAAGGCTACTTAAGGCAATCCTGTTGCCCAGAGAGACTTTGTTTATTTCTCTGTTTTGCACATTGCATTGTTATCTTGCATATTGACAGTTCTTTTCAACCTAAAGAGTTTATCTGATAATGACAGTAGTTTGCCTCATGTCTGCAATTTTTAGTTTTCTTCAAAGATTGAAGTGATTCACCAGGAAAAAGAAAGTTCAGCCACACTTAATTTTCAGTAAGATTAGCTTTTTGCTCCAATTTAGAAGACAGAGCTTGTGAATTTGTAAGCTCATGGGAAAGGATGGAACAGGCTACAGCAAGAATAAGGACCATCAGTAAGGTGTTCTGGCTTTTGACATAGATTACTTGGTTTCTGTTTTGAGCTCATGTTAAATCTCCTCACTATTCCAACTCAGTAAAAATATGAAAAGCTTTTGGAGCACAGCATGTCCCAGTGTGTCTTCCTTCCCTTCACCATACACTGTGAAATGGTCTGGTCAGTGGCAAAGTACAGTATTCCAAGTAGCTTTTTCAGCAAAACCTAGAGCATAAGAGTGGGAGTTTTTTGTAAGTGAAACATCTGCTTTGCACTTGAAACAAAAGCACAAGGCAGTTGGTCTTAGAAGGAGGTCAGGATTGAATTACTTTTTAGCTTTAGACATGAGTACATAGCTCCCCCATCAGTCTTCTGTTAGATGGTTCCTTGCCAATTCTCTCACAGGACTCTGCTTGTTCAAACAAAATATAAATGCTGTTTCATAAACTGTTCTTAGGGGGCAGCTTTTCTGTTTCACTTTCTCAAGCAAATAGTACTGGTCTATTATCTGTTATGAAGCACAGGAGCAGTCAGCTGCTGAAATGTGTTCATGTTTTTTATATATATTTCTTCATTACCTGTTCTTCTTAGCATCAAGAGCAACAGCTGGCATGGTATTTAAGTAGAATACAGTTGGTCGCAGTGATGAAAGACCAAGAGTGTAAAAGGATTTGCTTTCAAAAATGAAAAAAACCTGAAAGGCAGACTGATATGTGAGTCAGTGTTGAATAATTCTGGGAGGCTGATCCAGATGTGCTGGCATGTTGCCACTGCTCCCCTAGATAATAATGTTTTATTGAAAAGAAAATATATTCTGTTTTGATTTATTTCTTTGGGAAAATGGCTATTATTTTGAGTCTGTAAGCGCACACAGCTGTTACTGTGGAAGCTTCTTTGCAGTCTGGACTTTGGGGGAAAAGCACTCTAGTGGTTGATTGTTTTCTTGGTTTTGTGATGTGGATCACCTTCATACCTAGTAAACCAAGGAAAAATTTTAAAACTACCTCTTTGTGTAAGGAAGGATGTATTTTTATATATTTGCATTCTACTTAAAACATACAGATGAGAGAGTGAGGTGTGTGGTTCATACTTAGTAGACCAGTCCTTAGCTCAGGTGCAGAGAAACAGCAAGCTCAATGCTCTCCTGTGCTTTCTGTATTCTGATCTGTTTTCAAAAGCATGTTGTTTGTTATCAAACATACGTGTGGAGTGCTGAGAAGGTATCCCAAAGCAGATGGAAGATAAAAATGCCCTAACCTGAAAGCCATCCATGCTTTATTGGCAGGAGAACTGTGTTTCTCCTGCAGGATGTGGTAAGTCGCCGAATAAATTAGTGCATACCTGTAAGCAACATAACCTTTCTGCTGTATTGTGAAGAAATTAATGTGCACACTTAGTTAGTGAAGAGAGGAGTTCAAGTAGTAGGATAATAGGATAGTTGTTGAACCTATTGTTGAAGAAAGAAGTGCCTTAGTTGTTAAATGAAAAAATAAATACATAAAAAAACACCAAAAAACCTAGCCCACCAACCAGTCAACCCTCAAAACACAAAAAAGCCCCAAAGAAAGCAAAACAACACCAATGCATTTTACCCTTGAAGTATTCAGGGTGAATTCTGTCTCTTGTATATTTTTTTTCTTTTTCCTGGTTAAAAAAAAATAGATATGAAGAGTTAAACCCCAGTTTGTGTGTGACAGTTTGGAGGGAGCTGCAGATCTTAGAAAAGCTGTTTGTCTGAGTTGGCTATTTGAAATCTGGCTCCAGTATCCTTCCAATCCCTTTATTTCTTTGAAGTAGGATGTTTCAGTATGTTTTATTCTTTTCCCCAGAAGTTCTGAATGTTGAATGAGTGCTTCTCATTTGGATGAGTGTATTCCAATACCACTTCTCCCCTGTAGATTTACATAACCTGTATACTTTACACAGAATTTGCCTGCAACGTTTCCCAGCTTCCCTGGGAAGCATCAGTTGTCCAGAGAGTGCACAGTACTCTCACTCTGTTCATGCTGAGTAAATCAGCACAGTTTCTGCTTTCAGCAGTGTGCTGGCCACAAGAAGCTCTTCCTGGAAGTAACAGAGATTAGCTGTATGTATGCACAGAGCAGCTGTGTAGTTGCAGCCTGTTATGATGCACATGGAAAATACTGTCTGTCTTCAACATTTCCAGAAGTTTTATAGTGAGGTAGTTATAAGCTGGTAGAGCTTCCTGTGGCTTACAAATATCAAAAAACCAACAAAAAAGTTCTCAGACCCTCATAGACTAACCTCAATAGACAACAATTTTCACTGGGGAAAAAAGAAGATCTATTCAGAAATAACAGAAATACAGTGTTATATAATGGTATACTCATTTTGCTTAGTGGTGATCTGAGCAAATCAGTTGCTTGCTATTTATAAATTGTAATTACATGCATTATGACATTTTATTACTAGTTTTAAAGTTCTAAGGTTGTGAATATTCGTTTTTAGCTCCCATGCAAGCAGAGAGAAATTTCAATCTATAAGCCAGATTTTTTGGTAAGTGATGTACTGAAGTTAAGCTGTGCACTGGAAAGCTTTAAAAGCGTTTGGGATCATAAATATCCCTGTCAGGATCTTTGCATTGGAAGTACTGTCTTGACAGATTCCTGGCCTGAGGATGGGTAAGATACAACTGAACATCTGAAACAGACCATTACTAGACAGTGGAACCCTTATGGCTTTTGTGCCTTTGGACATTTAATAATATGGCAAGGGATGAGGTGAGATAAAAAGTGCAAGGTAAAAGATAACACTTAAAGGTAAGAGTAACAAACAGTTATCATAAAAGGTTGTGTGCGGAACACAGGAGCAGGAGTCTCAATAGTCTCTGCTGTGAAGTGCGTCACCGAGTAGAGATGAACAGCATTTTGGTGTGAGTTCAAGTTCTGCCATAAACAGACATACACATGTGCACACACACTCTCTCCAAAATGGCTCCCTCAGCATCTGTGAGTGGGAAGACCAAAATCCTGTCCAAGCCAGGTGTTTGTTGTAGTGCCAAAGTAGAGCAACAGATATTTTCCTAACTGGAGTCAAGTGTGGGAATGCAGTTCAGGCTGATTGTATGTGGAGGAGAATGATCTCTTAAGAGCCTGTTGGTATTTTGCATATAACCTTTTGTTTGTATTCTGACAAGTCAATTATAAAATAGCTCAGAGCGCTTTTTATGTATACACAATATGTGTAATGGTAGAAGAAATGTCTCTTCTTTTTTCATCTTGCTCAAACTAGACTTTGCTCTAGAGTAGACTGAGGTTGAAACAAAGAGAGAGGAAGTGGAATTGGCTAGGTTTTCAGAAAAAAGGTCTTCATTACCAAGGTAATGAAACAGTAGTCTGTGTAAACTTTAGAAGGAAGGTGGCGTAATTTTGAGGATGCCAGTGCATGGGAAGGCAGAGGAGGCATTGCTCTGGCCACAGTGCTGCCCACTCATTCACATCTACCAATGAGGCATGTGCATTTGATTCAAAAAAGTTTGTTGATAATGATTTCACTTTGTCTCACAACTCACTGCCAGATATGTGCTCTCCTCTGCATTGCCGAGTGTAGGAGGGTGTCCCTCGCACAGCCTTGCATTTGTTTCATCTCTAGGTAGACCCTGAGATGACAGCCCTGTTCCTTTGATTGCATATCCCTCCTGGGTATTTGATCTTCCTGTACTGGTGGTCTACAGGTTAAATTTGCATGTCGCAAAATGGCTGCTTTCTCCTTCATATGCTGTTTCCAGGCAGCAAAGCATCTATTCGATGCTGCCATCTAAGCGTAAAGGCTTTATCCTTCAGGCTTGTGTATCTCTCATGATTCTATTGTGTCATTATAGCACAGCAGTGGTCAATGTAACAGGTCTGGCAAAAGATACAAAGTGCACTCTGGTCAGTATTTTGATATGCTGCTCATCTTGAGTCTGAAAGTTCTGGAGGACACTTTTAAATCTAAAAAGAAAAACACTTCCACTGGCTGCACACTCAAGTGTGTGGTGGCTTACTGCTGGTAGGACTGGAATTCACTTTCCCAGCATAGCTTTTCTTCTCTCTTGAATTTTTCAATACTGGCAAAAGGGTTGAAATTTAAGTCCAAGTGTTACTGGAATAGCACTAGGTGCATGACGAAAGTGAGGCAGAAGCAGGCCTTTATGCTCTGTTAAGCTATGTATAGACATTTATCTTCTGTTCAGTTAAGAAATAGGGCAAACGTTAACAGGGTAGTAGTAGTTGACGTAATTTTATGAACATGTGGGAAACTTGGTTTTGCTGCAAGGCTGAATTTATTCTGAACTGGAAATTAATACCTTTGTAACCATAGAATAGATATGGGGTATTTGAAGCTTTTATAGAAAATTGTATCTAATGTAAAAAAAAAACATCTTAAGTGCCACTGAAAGACCCTGGAAAACAAAGTCCAGGGGGTTTAACATCTTAAGGTTTTTGTTTTTTAAAAGACACGTATTTTGTCCACTGCATATCCCAAAAGCCAAAGTTTACAGGCGGACATACACACACGAGCCCTTTTCTGTGCCTAGACATACTTGTTAGGGAATAGTATTGCAACATTTGGCCCTGTACAGATAATAGCTCCTTCAACAACTGTGCCTGTGGTAATGCACATACTGCAGCACTGTGCTGGGGGGAGGGGGCAGAAAGAGGAATTTGCAGTTTTTGCACGCAGAAACCGCGTGCCTTTCTTTGCTTGAGCCTACTGAAGAGGCAGACTGCACATCCAAAAGCCATTATTATAAAAATGAAAAAAAAAATTGTGAAAGAGTGTGATGGATATTTTACCCTAATAAAATAACTCTGTGCTCTTGGGTAAAGTATTTACTCAAAAATAATTGCTCTCTGTTTATATTCGGCAAAGTATAGTAGGGTCTTATTTAAATGCAGTCTTTCAGGAGATTGCAGAGATGGGACTTAAATGGATAGAGGCCCATGATGGAAACACTGAAACTTCCAGGATGTTGCAGACAATTGAAATAATACCATCTCAGTGACTAATGGCATGCTCCCAAGAACTTAGGAAAGAGGTAGTACAGGATGCAGGCTCATTCAAGCAGATGTTTCTTAGTCTGTGCTATATTTAGATCAAGAAGAAAATCTGCTGAGTGAAACATTTGCCTGTCAGGGATTCAGAATTTTATTTCCCTCTCCAGTTTTAATTCTGATAAGATGCAAAGAGCAGATGAAAAGAGAAGAACCTCCTTCTGTGACTGGATTGAGTTATGTATGCAGTTTTCTCACCGTATGTTAGAGCTGTCTTGCCGCTGGATAAAGTTCTTACTGAGATCACAGGACTTGATGGTTTGTTTAGGGACCTTCATGCTACTTCTCTTACAAAGAATAGAAAAAAAACATGACTGGAAGTTGCTCAAAAGTTCACACCGAGAGAAAGTTAATAGTTTTTTAATGATGAGTTTGTGATTTTTTTTCCCCACCGGATTTTTGTTGCCAAGCTCTCTTTTATGGAATAAAAACTTTACTTCAGAAAGTCATTGCACTGTAAAATCTCTGGTTCTGCACTGCTGAACATGTATGGGTAAGCTCTAGTCTCTCTTCACCCCCTGCTGTAAACTGTTTGCTTTCTTTTGGCTTTGCTGTGCAACCTTATACAGTCTTCAACCTTAATTTTGTATCTGAAAACAAGGTAATTTATGTAATTTCGAGTATATCCAGGGTTCATTCTGGTTTGAAAGCTGCAGAGAAGCCAGCTGGCTACTGCCACCCATTAAGAATTAAGCTTCTCTCAGTACATTGCATGAATTTCTATCCAGCTTTAATAACCCGACAGTTTTATTCATATATGGTGGCTTTATTATAACTTTTGTTTATAAGCACCTCGATTATTTTGAGAGGAAAATGTTTGTCAGAAACTTAGTTGGTGGAAAAACATAAAAGCTTATTTGTTAATGTATTAAAGTAACTTTTGCTGTGGAAGTGTCACAGAGCTGTTTAGTCACTTCAGAAATGGCTTAAATTGTTCCACTTTCAACAGCATATGAATCACAGCTAGGCAAGTAATGCATACTAATTAATCTCCTCCTCTGTCTGCACTTTTCATAAAATGTTTTTTGAGTCCCAAGCAGTGGACAGTTCAGCTCATGGGCTGGCAAACACAGTGTATTTCTGATTCCTTCAATACCTTGGGGGCCAGATAGATACCGTGTTTCTAGTGATGCCATGCTGACCAGGTACTAAGCCAGACAGTGTAACACTTTGTTGTGCTGGTCCCCATGTCCTTCTGCTCGAGGCAGGTGGTGTTACCCTGAACTGGCTCTGCAGAGGGAAAAGTCTGCATGTCCTCTATTGGTTTGGACTCCAGCAACCAGGGTGAGCTTGAGGGAATTATTTGCATGCACAGTACCTCACCAGTAAAGCACTTGCAGGTTTTGTTGCTTCTGCTAGATCTCCATCCAGTTATGGAAGTGGCTGAAGTGTATGTTAAGAATAAGAAATGAAGAGGTGAGGTATATTCCTTGTAGAGGTCTGACACAACTCAGCTGCAGAAGGCATGGAGTTAAAAATTGAGGTGTCTCTCAGACCTGTCTTCAGCTGCAATACAGGTATTTCTAAGGGACCTAGGGGGCAAACTCGATGTAGTCTGAGAGACTCAAAGTTATTTCATGACAGTTTCTCTGTAGTAAATATCCATGTAAATTTGGCCTTTTGTAGGCACCACAGTAGACATGGAGTGTGTGTAAGCATGTAGAGGTCTTCCAGCCAGCACCAAGCACATTGCAGTAAACAGAACAAGTGTTGCTGTCAAATGTCTGTATCTGCACAGTTGCAAGTTGTACTGGTTATGTGTACACACCAACTTGGAAGGTCTCTGACTCGATACTCTATTTTTATGACTCAGGCCTAAACTTCACAAGCTGAGAGAGAGGAATAAATACATGTCCTCTGGGCATTGAGTAAAATTTTCAGGTTGTTTTTTCCAGTCTTCATGCTCTTAAGTTTCATTTGTTTCCCAGTTAAAGTTGCATTCTGAAGTATGCATTTGGAAAAAAACCATTTGGATGCTACACTGGGTTATGCTGGAATGAATGTTGAAGAGTGCTTCTGACCCACTTGTTAAGTTCTATTGACTTGTGCTCCTTTTAGTAAGAAAGACTGCTGTGCCTTGAGCTTGTGGTGTTTACAACTATGGAATTGCATTCAGGTTTGTGACAAGCATTGTCTTTGAAGCATATGAGTAGTCAGAATAACTGTGTATGAACAGACAGTTCTGGTTTGGGGAGGAAGAGGTAGTAAATTTGTAGAAGAGTCTGGTTAAATCCTGTTAGTTTTTTCCAGTTGTGAAAACATAGCCTATAGCTTGGTTTACTCAAAACCTACAGAAGGCATGTAAAGCTATGAGATACCAAACTGGCATTTGATTTTAAAACAAAGTTTCAAAGGAACAAATTAATCAGGGTCTGGAATCGTTCACTGAGTTTTCTATTTTCATATAGTAGTTAGGAAACCTTTATGATCAGAACATACATGTACAAACAGCAGCATGAAATTACTATTTGTGTAGGAAACATTTAGCAAAGAAATAAAGAAAACATTTGAGTTTCTCTCTTGAAATTATGCCAGTTTTGATTGCTTAGTTTTGTATTTTAACAATGTTAACCTTTTAATTAGGTTCAGCAAATCTCTAAAATTTTCAGAAGCAGAGATTGAAAGACTTTAAGACTTTTGATCAGATCAGAGTTACTCTTTTGGGATAAAAAACAGACTCTTGTTCTTGGAATTGAAACATTCGGGATGGGATGGTAAAATAGACAGGAGGGACCGGGTTTGAATGCTTCCTGTGAGAGCAGCTGTTCCAGTGTGATGTTGGTGCTGGTCATGGAGTGTTGCAGGACACTGCTGCTCCTGCTGCTTTTTTTCAGTTCCACAGTAGATGGCTAATGGTTTGCTGATGAGTGGCTTTCACACAGAGCTTAGGATGCAGCAGTTTCCATCATGAAATTATGAACACCACAGAGTTCTTCACGTGACCAGCAGTGATACCTGTCCAGCATATACCGTGGGGTTTTTGTGTAAGCATGTGGTGCATGGGTATTTTTGTGCAGGGATATGTGAATGGGTGAAGCAGGGAGTAAGAGTATCAAATTAGCTGGTAGAATTGCTTATGATGATTTTTGTTACTATAGTGTGAAATTGAAATCAGGAGGGCAACCACCATCATAACAGAACAATAACTTCTCACATCTGATTTGTCTCTGTATTTTGTTTTCTGAAATGCCCTTTCTTTTTCCTTTTTTTTGAAGGCCACTCTAAATTGTTATGTTGTCTGTGTGCAGTGTCAGCCTGGCAGTGCAAATTTCATGGTGGCTACAATACATCTCCCTTCCTTCCTTCCTTCCTTCCTCCCTTCTCTCGGAGAGTGTTACCATAGCATTTCTCTCCCAGGGACTCTCGCGCAGAGCTGCAGATGGGATTCTCACTATGAACTCTGTGCTGCTCAGTCGGATACGCTCAGTTCTCTAGAAGGAAAATGGGGAAGAAAGGGTGACTTAGCAACACGGATAAAGCTTTCCTGGTATTTCCAAGAAGCAAAAACCTTTTTTGAAACAAAGACTTGTTTTCATGAGGATGGGATTTTTCTATGAAGAAAAACAAATCCTCTTTTTCCCTGCCACCTCAGTCTGTTTTCTCTTGTCCAGGGAGATTGATTTGGAATAGTTGCCTGCCTGATCCTCGGGCTTATGTTTCTTGCTTTTTCCCCTCTCCTTTAGCTGTGGACGTGGCTTGAAGAGCTACAGAAAGAACTGCTTGATGATGTCTATGCTGAGTCTGTGGAGGCTGTCCAAGACCTGATTAAACGTTTTGGTCAACAGCAACAAACCACTCTGCAGGTTACAGTCAATGTCATAAAAGAAGGCGAAGATCTCATACAGCAACTAAGGTAAGACAGATTTTTATTTAAATCTCTCCTGGTGCTCATCTGATGTTCTGTGAGGCTCCTCCTATTTTGAGGGTAGAGATGATGAGTACAAGATATGACCTATAAATAAAACTTGTAAATATTAGGACTACAGTGATCTTTCATGCTGTACTGATGGTCTCTAAACCTCTGTTTACAGGAAGCTCAGCTTATAAACAGTGCTGCCACAAGAAGGAGATTTTGTTGACATAAGCTACCTTTTTGATAGAAGTAATTAGGTGTTTTTGTAGTCTGTCATGCAGGGCTCCCACAGCATTTTGAGCAGCAGTCGTTTTTATAAAGAGACATCTGAATTTGTTTTGCAGACTGACAAGTAACTTCATTGTAGTAAAAACCAAGTTTGCGTCCATTTCATTCAAAAATGATCTGAATAAATAAATTTGGTTCCCAGCTGCTCTGATATATGTCTCATTTGCTTCAGGAGATTCACATATCTGAATTTGCAGGTTTTATACTCAGGTAAAAGATTAAGTAATTTTTTTTAATTAGCTAATTTTGATTTTCTTTCCTTGCCAGGAGGGATCAGTAAAGTAAATAGTTATCATGTGCTGCTTCCTTTTCACAGTGGAATCATTTGTCTCTGGTTTTCAAATATTATCCTTCCTGTAAACAGAATGTCTTTACATGTTGAATTGGGCAAAAAAATGAAAGTAATTAATTTCCTGATGTTTTTTTCAAGTACTAGAACACAGTTTGACTTTTTATTTACAAAGATATACAGACTTAGCCTTCATGCAATATGGCTTGCTCCAGCCTTATCTGAAGCAGGCTTACATCTTGAGGCCATGTATAGCGTCCAAATTGTATGGAGTTTCTTTTCAATAACGCTCTTTTTTCTTCCCCCTCCCCTCTCTCTGCTTTGAATAGGGATTCTGCCATTTCTAGTAACAAGACCCCCCATAACAGCTCGATCAACCACATAGAGACAGTCCTGCAGCAGCTGGATGAGGCCCAGTCTCAGATGGAGGAGCTTTTTCAAGAACGCAAGATCAAACTTGAGCTGTTTCTGCAGCTCCGCATATTTGAAAGAGATGCAATAGATGTGAGTGTTTCCTTTCACTGCTGAAGCACTGCACGCACTTCTCCTCTTGTGTGGGAATGTTTATGCTGAGATTGTGTTAGTTGCACTGGCATATGGCTCAAATAGACTTAATTCATACCTGAACTAAGGCTTTTGTCCTGTATGTGAAAGTATCAGAAGAGCTCAGTGCTCAGCGGAGCCGAGCTTTTTGACTGGCTCTCAGTGCATCTTTAAGCAAATGTTTGGTAAAATTATAATTCATAATTCATCTGGTAGGTTTAGTTTGAGTATCAAACTACCTTGATAAAACTACTAGGCCTGCAGTTAATACAAGACTTGCGAGATGGTTTCGTACAAACCCTCTAAACGGGTGCTTTGTAATAACACCCCTCTTTTTTTTCTTTTCTTAATCAGCAGTCTTTTTTTTCTGTTGGCAGCTGTACATGGTATTTGGAATTCTGCCTTAGTGTTCTATGGGCTGTCATTTTTTAAAAATAAAATTTTTTTTTACTGCTGAAAATAATAGAGCTGCACCCTTGCAAAACTTCAAGAATTTTTGAGCCTGTCCAAACTTTGAAGGGGAGTTGTAGCAGTTGAAAAATTTCTGTTTGTGTGCAGGAACATGTATACAAACAGACGTGAAACCCCACAGGGAGCTTAGGTTAGCAGAGTTGCATTAAAGAGCTTCAACTAAGTTCATATGTCTTTGTAAAACTATGAGTGCAGTACACAGTGACTGAAGCAAGTTGGTGCCTCATAAGGTTCCGGGTTATGCATTGGTAAATGATTCCATTTGAGTATATAGTGACTTACATGACTCAAGATTCTGAAAACCAGGAGTTAGAGTGATAATTTTACCCCTTCGCTTGTATGTGGTAAAAGCTGCAGCTGTTGGTTATGAATGTGTGAGGGTGAAGAGGCAGTCAGCAGAAAGCTCTCAGGTTTTTTAGTGATAGCCTCTCGGGTTTTTGGTGTTCTGGTTTGGGGTTTTTTTCCCTTTCTGAAAGTCAGGGTTTGATGTCATGGCTGAAGTCTGGTTTAGCTAAGCACATTGTTAGGTGCAGTGCAGCAATAGACAGACAGAGTTTCTTGATCCTTACCCCGTAGAGGAAGTGAGAGTCTGCGCTCTACAGTAACAGCTCCAGTGTAAAGGAAAAGTAAGAAGGGTTTTTTTCAATTTTGCAATTCACAGTGGTCTGCAGAGAGTTTTTTGCTTTGACTGTGTGAGAGTAGCTGTCTCACACATGCTAACAATCTTAGCAGGACTGATCAACAGTGCTCAATGTCTGTGAAATGTTCTCAGAACACTTTTTTTGAGGGAATGGCAGCTGTGTGGGGCAATGCATATTGAGGAAATTAATGGAAGAATTAGGATAAAGGTTTGAGTGAAGTTCATGATTAAGTTGATTGCTCTCTGCTGTAGGTTACATAAGCCAGGATTCTACAATAGCAAAAGTCTGGTTGCAAGAGCCCTGCTTTGTGTTCTAGTCCTTCTAGCATCTGTATAGGTAGGAGTACTTCTGGTACTGTTACTTGGTGATGCCCATAGGATTTTGCTTCAGAAAGCTGCAAACTCTAACTTCATAGAATCATAGAATAGAATATACTGACTGGGAAGGGACCTACAAGGATCATCAACTCCAACTCCTGACCCTGCACAGGACACCCCAAGAGTCACACCACGTGCCTGGGAGTGTTGCCCAAACTCTTCCTGAACTTTGTTGGGCTTGGTGCTGTGACCTCTTCCCTGAGAGCCTGTTCCAGTGCGCAACCATCCTCTGAGAGAAGAACCTTCTCCTGTATCCTACCTAAACCTCCCCTAGCTCTGCTTCATGTTGTTTCCTTGAGTCCGGTCACTTGTCACGAGAGTGAAGATGTTGGTACCTGGTCTTCCACTTCCCCTTGTGAGGAAGTTGTAGACTGCAGTGAGGTCTCCCCTCAGTCTCCTCTAGGCTGAAGAGACCAAATGACCTCAGCTGCTCCTCATACAGCTTCCACTCCAAACTGTTCACCATCTTCGTGGTCCTCCTTTGGATTCTCTCTAACAGATTAGTGTCTTTGTTTTTATTTTGATTAGTGTGTTTGTCTTTGTAGTGCCCAAAACTGCACACACTTGACAGGTATTGCCTTTTCTAAACCTGACACTTGGCATACTTTACATTTTGCCACATACAACATAAAGCACCAGTTACCTTGTTGAAAGAGTTGGTATAATTTGTGTATATGGCTTGGAAATAAAAATAATGCTTATTTTAGATTGATGGAGAGTCATTTGGGAAAGAAAATGGCCCTGGCTGCAGAGTGACTTCAGCAAAATGTTGATTGTTTTGCTGTCTCTGTACCATGTCTTCTCTGCTTCTTCAGCAAAGCACGCTTCTCTTTTCCCTCTCCCTGAAGGCAGACATCTGTTCGGAAACTTCCAGGAAGAAAATGTGGGGACTAGTTCCAGGTCAGTTGTTTGAAAGCAGAAGCTCAGCTGAAGTAACTTGATAAGAGGAGGAGCCAGATGCCAGCTAGGAATTTGCAGACCTTGGTTTTGACCTTCTCTTTCCTCCAAGATTTTGTGTGACTGGTCCAGTCAATTAAGGCTTGGCTGTAGGGGCAGTTCATGCAGGGGAGCATCCTGTGAGGACAGCTTTTCTCAAAGGCAAGTAGTGTTTCTAGCTTTTCTTGCTGCTTGCGAAATTACACAGGCTAAAATGGGACAAAGGGCTCCCCTGGCACTGCAGGTTCATAACATGCAGCTGTGCTTCTGGGGACAGTGGTGAGATTTGCTGGCAGGGTTAATTCCCTTCTTATCCTTACTCTTCCCTTATTATTGGCTGATGAAATACTTTGTTTCTTTTATCCTACAACTTTTCAGGTACTCCTGCTCTTCTGAAATTTATATAACTTCAGTACTGTCTGTGTTTTGCCCCTTGCTCTTGGCATATAAACTTGACCTTCTCTATCCTCAGCATGATTTTTAGTGCCATTGTGAGCTATTTGAAGGACTCCTTTGTAAATGCCTGTATTGACTAAAGGCAAGAATGAGCAAAGTAATGTAGGTGAAGAATCCCTTGGTAGTGTGGTCAGTAGCATGAGGAAGGTGTGTGTGAACCCAGCCAGTGGGATGGTAACACTGGTGGCAAAGTACATGGTCCAAAATGTGTTTGTCTCATTTGTGTTTGTGCATTTTTGCCTGTCTGTAACTTACATGCCTTGAGGCCTATGCCAGGGTTCTACACAGAGCATACCACACACTTTTCAGCTCACAGCTTTATCTCCACTCTATTTTTGAACCATACTTACAAGATGCCTGTTAAATCACAGTGCTTTAAAGACAAGGATGCAAAATGCTGGGGTATCACAGTGACTTAACTCTTCTCCCTTTCCCATTTTCCCATTTTTTTCTCTCCTGCACAAAATATTTTCCAGGTCTTGGTGAGCACTCAGTACCATGAAAGGTAGTTAGACACTTCTGAGAAGAGACCTGTGGGTCTTTATTTCTTTCCCATTCAGTATGAAAGAGTCTGCATCCCTTCTGTATTATACCCTGCCTTGTTTCCTGACAGTGTTACTTTTGTCAGGCAGCTCAGAATCTGCGCTAGGAACTTCATGAACACATGCTATGGTAACTTGTTAGCCTGTGTTTATGCTGGGTTGTCAATTTCTTGAGAGCAGTATGAATTTGTGATTCAATTACTTTAGATGTCTATTAGTCATTTGTTTGCTTTGTTTTAATGCTGATTGTCTTGACAAAACTTTACAAGCAAAAAGGGAGCCTGCTTCCTATAAAAGTGTTGTCTGTAAAGCAGAGCTTTAGGGAAAGCACTGATGAGTGTTGGCAGAGAGAGAGGGCTTAGTGAATGCTATTTTGGTATTAACTCTGCCCTCAGATATGCACAGTGGGTGCAATGGCTGAAATAGACCACCTTGCACCACCAAATTGCTGCTGAAAAAATATGATGATTACTGCCCGTGTTAGGAAACTTCGCCGTGATGGTCATTGACTACTTACCTTTTGAATCAGTGTGGAAACATGCTGGCATTATTTATTTGAATCATGGGCATCCTGATCTTTTGAAGGAAAATGGGAATGTATTGGTCTTGTTCAGAGTGTTTCAAACAGTGTGTGTGCCATGATCTTAAGCATGGGGTTGTATGAAATGGCATGGGGAAAGCTCTAATTCTTACTGGCTGTTTGTGTCTGTTCTCTGGAGGCTCTATCACTGAAACCTCTTGGCGGAGGTGACACACGGTTTTGACCTCTTGAAACTAGTTTTTCCTATCAAGTAAAGTGAATTTTAGGAGCTAGTGGCTACAATCTATTTTATTGTTATAAAAATACTGACAGTTAGCCACAGCAGTATCATATTGTGAGCTTACTGTGTTTTTTACTTTATTTCCACTTAAATTCCTAGTAGAAGAGATAAGGTTTTGGCATCTGTTCTGAAGGGAGATGGATTGGCCCTGCTTTTAAAACAGTGTCATAAATGTGGCATGTTAAATCTTAATCCTTTGTATAATGGTGTTTAGAAAGATGGGGAAAGATGGTGTTTTGATGGTGGAGTTTCTCAACCTTCCTTAATGCTGAGATTTCTGTTTGACAGAGTCCAACTACAGTTATTTCCTCAGGGTAACTTTTGAATGTTGTTAACTGATCTGGATGAAAATAAGGTGGTAAATCTGTTTTCTTAGAACTTCCCTAGTGTAGTAGATGAAGAAACAAATATTAGATGACCTCCACTGCTTTTAATAATAAATGAACAGAGTTTCAGAGAGAAGCTGGGAAGAGCAGATCTGAGATGCACAAGAGCTGAAAGTAAGCAATTTCTCTGGCTGGACTGTCAGGAAAACATGAAGTTTCTTTAAAATTTCAGGTCTTTTAAAAGGACATGAAGATCAGAGGGAGGTGATAAGACGTGTTGGGCATGGACCAAGTAAAAAGGAAATGAAGGGAACTTGTTAAGGATTTTGTGGGAGGTGAAGCCTGTTTGTGTATTTAGAGGGAAACACTAAAAACCACTCATAATGCCTAAACAGATTGTGTGATGTTTAGAGCACATGGAAGATGAAAGAAGCTTCAAGCAATGACTAAAAGCTTTGTCCTGTCTATCTTCCTGAATGCTTGGCCATCAGCTTTTCCGTTTTCAGTGTTACCCCTGACTGCCTGTTTTCACTTCAGCAGAGGTAGCTGAGCAGATTTAGGGATTGCAAATAGCTACCTTAATTGTTTGGTATCTCCCATCATGACATAGTGCAAAACTTGAATACATAGTGAATCACATAAATTTTTTTGCAGAATACCTTTAAAACAGGAAGTAACTCACTGGTGCCACAATGTTAATACTAATTACTTGATGTGTCCATTTTTTTATGGCATCATGTGAGCAGAATGGAAAAAAGTCTTCATGAGAGATTGTAGCAAACTACAGAAGCTTTATACAGATGATTTAACTTTGCTATCTCTCCCATTCTGCTTTTTTTCTAGAAGGCCTATTTTCCTGCAATGTCTCTGGTTGTTTAACTGTCTCACTGACTTTGGAGCTATTACAGCCACTTGAAAAGGGGTAGTGGCATCTTCCTTTTGCTGACAACAAATGACTTTAGTTAAATATTAACGCACTTGGATACTTGATTGCTAATGCCCGTTTAGTCAAGTCCTCTTTTTGTTGTATCTTGATGTATAAATAGGTACTCTCCTGTCATTTAGCACCATTCACATGAGTTTGTCCTACTCCTGAAATTGTAGAACACTGGAACTAAGCCATATTTGCTTCTTGGTATCTATAATTTTGCTTTCTCAATGAACTGCAATAGTTGGTGCCAAAACTGTGCTAAAAATTCTGGAAAAAATTTGATTATTGGCTTGATTGTCTGTATTAGACAGACTTTTTTGAAGTAACTGATGCATCAAATCTGTGCCATACGAACTCAACCTACTTTGATAATGAGGGTTGTAAGCACTATCTCTTAGCCTTAAAACCAGTCTTGTATCCTAATTAAAAGGAATATTTTACAATTCAGACAGGCTTTGCAATATGATTTGGAAAATAAATTTGTGTGGACAGACAAGGAGAACTTACTGTTGTGATATGTGTGTTAAAAAACCCCAAAACTTTTTTAGCTACCCTTCTTTGGACATCTACGGTGAAGAGTAAAATCCAGAATTAAAGTGTAAAAACTGAAGTGTAGCTGAAAGATACCAGCAAGCAAATTTAGTTCTGGCATTGCAGTAATACTGGAATAAAGTATGGTTTTTGGTTTTGCTGCATTCACTGAATACCCAGCCTTTTGTGGTCAGAGTGCTTCTCAGTTGTCTGGCAGAAGTCAAAGGTGCACGTGGCCTGATGCTTCCTGCCCACAGAAGGGTAGAGCTTTCTTGTAAAAGGGCTCGAGATTGCCACAAATGTAAGCTAAACTGGCTCTTGATGTGTGAATTATTACGTGGTGCAGTTTGAAGAATTAAAAAGATGTTCCAGATCCACATTTTCCTGTAAAAGTGGAGATAAAAACATGTTAACTTAATGTGTTTCACAAGTAATGTGTTGATGGGGTACTCACAGTGTTACAAGCACTGGTTGAAGAACTGTAGCAGTTCTCAAAGAGGATCTTTTGGATTGTTTGCCAAAATCTAAAATCAATGATAAGACAGCCTGTGTCTGAACCATGTCAAATTTGATCAGTGAAGTCAATCAGCAGTGAGCAACTTGAGTTCCCTACCTCAGTCATCAGTGCAACACTGGAAATAAACTGTTCGCTGTTGTGTAATGGGTAATTGAACATTGTCTCCTTCCTTTTTCCCCCAGATAATTTCAGACCTTGAGTCTTGGAATGATGAGCTCTCTCAGCAGATGAATGACTTTGACACTGAAGATCTTACAATAGCAGAGCAGAGGCTCCAGCATCATGCAGACAAAGCCCTGACCATGAATAACTTGACCTTTGATGTCATCCACCAAGGGCAGGATCTGCTGCAGTATGTCAATGAAGTGCAGGCATCTGGTAAGATGGCTCCTTTGTGCTATTCTGGGCAGTGGCTTTGTAAGAATTATCCAGTTGTCTGTCCATGAGATGTGGGAAAATAACAGAGATGTTGGTTAACTGTAAGCTGGAGACAATGTGGACAGACTCCTTTAAACTCAAGTCATTCAATAGTGTTCATGAGAATGTCCTGGTACTATGGCATGTAATTTCATCAGAGCTGGCAACACGTGAAGGTATTTCGTTTTTAAAGAAAAGGATTTCACTCAGGAAGTCAGTAAAATTAGAGTAAATAAGGGAGTGTTAGTTTTCAGGTAATCAGGTCAATGCAATCAAGCAAAGATTTTCAGCTTTCAAGTAATGTCTTCCTTTTTTGTTCCTTATACCCCTTCACTTGATATTTTTCATTGTGTACGCTCACGTAGGCTAAGTATCAGACTTAAAAAAAATCACATTTCACTTTTTCAGAGTGCAGACCCCCATACTTAAGTAAGCAAATGCTCCAAGGATTAGGTTGAACTAGAAAATTAGGTGTAAAACGGTGGAAATGGGCTGTTCGTCTTCAGCAGCTTTGCGAGTCTTTCATAAGGGACTGTCCTGGTTGCAGGTGTGGAGCTGCTCTGTGACCGAGACGTGGACATGGCCACTCGCGTGCAGGACCTGCTGGAGTTCCTGCACGAGAAGCAGCAGGAGCTGGACGTGGCGGCGGAGCAGCACCGCAAGCACCTGGAGCAGTGCGTGCAGCTGCGGCACCTGCAGGCAGAGGTCAAGCAGGTACGGCCCCACCGCCCCCGTGGCGCAGCTCTGCCCTCCCCCTTCGGCAGCTCTGCTCCCAAACACGCGCGGGAAGTGACCGCCTGCTGCATAAAGTCTTCTGCCGGGAGCAGGGGACGACTTTGATCACGTGAGAAACTTCATCCTGTGTTAATATTGAGTGAGATTTTTTAACTTGCATCAGCGGTCGATCTTGCTGTGTGGATCTAGAGCACAAGTCCCATGGAGAGCCACTGAGGGAGCTGGGGATGTTTAGCCTGGAATAAGGGAATCTCAGGGGGGACCTTATCACTTTCTGCAACTGCCTGACAAGAGGTTGTATCAAAATAGGGGTTGGATTCTTTATCCAGCTAGCAAGTGGTAGGACAAGAAGAAAAGTCTTCAGGTTATGCCAGAGGAGGTTTAGATTAGATATTAGTGAAAATTCCTTCACTGAAGGGGTTGTCAAGCACTGCAGCAGGATTGAGGGAGGCACCATCCCTGAAGATATTTAAAAGACATGTAGATGTGACACTGAGATACGTGCTTTAGTGGTGGACTTGCCAGTGCTGGGTTAATGGTTGGACTCGATGGTCATGGAGGTTCTTTCCAACCCAAACTATTCTGATATTCTGTAGATATCAAGCAAGGATTTAAAATAGAGAGTGAATTGAGCTAATGTTAAACTCATGCTTTTACCATCTGTATGGGAATGAGTGACAATGCTCAGTCATAGTCCCTGCACACTGACCTAATACTTCTTGGTATATTGTTTGAAACATCTACAAACAGTGATAACATAATATCAACGTAGTTTATTTTCCTTGAGAAGAAAAACAAAGTTTTGCTTCTCCTGGCAATAAAGTGGCAAGTTTTGAGGTCTTTATCTGATAAACACCTAAACCTTTGGTGAATTTGAGATGTGGGCAAAGCCACTGGAGTAGGTGAAAGTTTAAAAAAGAAACAAGACACTACAAAAGATAAGAGTTTTTGATCTTGCTCACATTCGGCAGCATCACAGAAGTTTGTTACTTGTTGTATTACTGTGGCCCATAATGAGACTGAATGACAACTCCCAAATTGCAAAGTAATATGGAAGGTATCCAGCTAGAGCTAGGAGAGGTGAATAGAAGCTTCCCAAAGTATTTTCAGGCAGTAGTTGGTTGCTCTGCAGTAGCAGATGCAAAGTTTCTGTGTGGTCTTGAATTAAAGGAATGCAAAAAACTGATAGTTGTCTGCTGTCAATGCAGTACAGGCATCAGTCAAATACCTGATATTCTATTTCAAGCCTTTGCATACTCTACTGAACTGTGCTGTATCTGCATTAGCATTTAGTCGTCTTGGTATGTGCAAATTACAATTTACTCCTTTGAGTAATGGTTGAGGCAAAGTTATTGCAGATCATGATTGTTTCCCTACTCAATTGCATGTTATCTTGAGGATGAAGGAAAAGAGTGCACATCTGCAAAAGCAGGAAAAAATTAAAAGAAATGCTGTGAATGCCAGCTGAGAAATGCCAGCTGAGGCACTCTCATCTCTTTATGGTGCATCAGTGCATTTGGGTGGGATGGGTTGGTAAGAAAAAAATGGTTAATATCCATGATAGTGAAATGGTATTCAGTAAAATACAGAATATAGCACTTTGGTAGTATTTCAAAGAGACACTGTTGTAAAGTGACTGCCTTGGTCCACTAGCTTTCTTTGTATGCAAGTTAAATGTGACAAGAAAGACACACATATTTAAAACCTATGCTTGGAACAAATGTTCTGTATGTTGGCAGAAACAGGCCTATGATGAACATTGTGGATTTTAGGGGAATATCGCTGTTGCACTTCGTATGTGGTTTGTAGATGATTCTATAAGGAATTTCTAACTTTTTCGAACCACTGCTAGCCCTGACTGAAACTGAAGCTTAAATTTAGATTCTTAAAGTACTGGAAAAGTTTATCTTATAATAAAGGTGTAGATAGCATTCTAACATAGCCACCTGTCTTTTCTTGGTAGACTGAGATTTGGAAGAAAAAAGCATATTCTATTATATATTCCTGGAACACACCTCTGTCAAGTGGGATTTTATGTTGAATTAAATGCCATAATATCTGTGAATTTTCAAACAAACATTCATGAACATGTATCTGACAGAAGGTTCATGTATTACTTTTCCAGATTTTACTGTACGGATTCACCTGCAATACTTGCCCAGCCTGAGGCCTAAAAATTGAGTGAAACTCAAACTGAATGTTAGTATTTTGTCTCACAGGATTTCTTTTGAGACCTCTGGAATGCTTTGAGGCTACTAACTCCTAGTTCTGTGATTTCAGTTGCCTTTTCAGAAAACCATAACTGATTTATTTTCATTTTTATTAAGTATCAGGAAGCACAATCTTCTCTTGTCTCTTCTGCACTGGGAAAAACTTTATAGGTCAACAGGTCACAGTAGATGCTTTACCTGAGAGTCAAATGAAGTGGTAAACCTCCTCTTCAGTCTGTTTTGTTTGTGTTTTGTTGCCTGAAGCAGTGAACACATGGTTTTCCTGTTCAGTTACTGTGATTTTCTGTTAGATTTATTGTTGAGGAGCAGCGTGTAACCATATTTATTATGTAGATGGGATACTGTTTCCACAGCAAGAATTCTAACAGTATTTCCATTTAAATTTTTCCTGCCAAAGAAGCATTACTGCTGTTGTATTTTCACACACACACACACACACACACACACACACACACACACACACACGTACACATATATGTTTATATAAAACACATAGAAATATGTGTTTTATATAAGAAGCTTGTAGAAGAGGTTAGACTGGAACACTGCAGGAATTTAGACAAATACTTGCAAAGATTCTCTTCAATACTAGGTAGCAAAACTTGGTGTTTAGCGAACTTTTATCAAATAAGCGCAGAAAGTAGACAAAAACATTCAGTATTGCTTCTTCCTTAACTGTGGTGCCAGTTCTGTTTTGTGGCATTGAAGCTTTGTAGATCAAGCCTCAGGACTAGGAGGAAGCAGAAGAGCCAGAAGACAAACAGAGGTTTAAAGAAAACCTGCAAAGAATTTGTTTGTCAGGTTGATGTGTAATAGGTGCAGAAAGGACAAAACCAGATAGAAAAACCATGGAAGATGGGGGGAAGAGAATGCTGACTGAAATAAAAAGGGACAGCTCTATGTGGGGAAAACAACATGGAAAGGAAAATGTGACCACTTTTTTACAGGGCAGGGACATATGAGTAGGTGGAGGCAGAGAAGTATTTATGAGAATGTCTGTCTCATCCAGAACTCCAGTTGCATGTTTGCCAGACAAACCTTTTTTATTAATCACCTAAAATACAGCTGTTGGATTACTTATTGCTGCAATCACTCCCACATATTCACTTTGTGGAATCAATGCTTTACTCTGCTTAAGGTCACAATCCCTACCAAGCTCCAAACCCAATCCAATTGAGGTTTCAGTATGCTCATTAAGCCTTTTCAGTGCAATATTTTCTGCTGTTCTGATCCTGGTGTATGTTCTTGGATATATGACTATGTATTCATATACGTACAATGGTGTACAGATACTTCTGCCCTCAAGAGTACCTGGAGCTGCTCTGTGTTTTCTCTAGAAGATCTTTCAGCTTGGTGCTTGAGCTCTGACTATCCCAAAATACTACTCAGGAAGGGTATCCTGGCACTCCACGTAGTGCCATATGGATATGAAAATGTAGCTAGGACAGCAGACTGAAGCAGGTTGTCTTGTGACTGTGTTTAGTTACAGTCAAAAATCGGTCCAAGAAACTAATCCTAAATCAAGTATTTATCTACAGACCTACCTATTTGACCCTTTCAAGTGTCCCAAGTCACCCAAGTTATGTTTCATTTCCACACTTTTGCTGATGCTCTACTGATGCTTTTCTAGCCTCTTGAAGGCTGCGAGGGGAAAGATGGGGGTTGTGATCCACTCAGACAGGGAGGTGGTGGGAATATGCCAACAAATCCTGAAGGCAGCACCCCTCGAACAAGAATAGGCTCCATGTTCACAAGTACTTACATTTTCCTCTTGAGTCTCAGCAGAGAGAAGGGGAAAGCACTGCTGGCAAATTTCCTCCTGTGAGTTTCACCAGCTTGTGCACTTGCACTCTGACCTGCTCCAAGCAGGAGGCCAAGTCTTTGTGTTTGAAATGGCATGTTCTGTTCTAGCTGTTTCTGCTGTATATAATGGGATTCCAAGTCAAGAAGAGCTTTTAATTGGTGATGCTTAAGCATTCTCCTTTGTTAAAATTCTCTGAAGAAGGCTAGATGTATAAGAACCCTAAAAAGGTGTGTTTTGTTATACTGTACCTGGAAGAATTTCTTTTTAAGGTAGAGAAGGAATCTAGAATTACTTTTATAAGACAAAATATAAGTAAAAAACAGATTTTAAAAAAATTGTGTGTCTCTGTGTTGTTGCAGACAATTTCTTTCTCCAAGTGTAGTTTCTGTCTGCAGTTCGTTGGACCCATCTGCTTCCCTCAGAAGCTAGCCTTTTTCTTGCTCCTGAGGTTTGCCCAGGCTTGCTCCCTTGAGTGGTAACAATCCCCAGGTGCCTTAGGAACTTAGGAGCTCCCACCTTCTTTCATGGTCCCTTTCATGTGCCCCAGGCTGTGACCTGCAGATGTCTCCTTTGCAGTAGGAGAGGCTGTTCCATAGCCAGAGCCATCTTCCCTTGCTTGCAAGGCTGCACCTGACCCAGTGCTTTCTCCCAGAGGACCAGAATGTGCACCCACTTACACATCTGGCAGGTGCTGTCCTGCTCTCCCTTCTACACTGTAGACTTACTGTTGTCTACAGACCTCCAGAATTTATATAGCAGAATTCAAATACATGTTATTGGGGTGGAAAAAACTCATTAGCTATTCATTGTGCAGACAGAAGTGGGAAAAACTGCATTAATAATACAACAATATTGCAGTCTGGATAACTATAAGACAGAGGGTGAGATTGTGGTGCAGATTTGAGGGAATGGATGTTGTGTCAGGATGGCTAGACCTCAGCAGCTTCAAGCTGTCAGCCATGTCAGAGTGTATTTTGGTTGTAGACTCACATGTGCCTTTTAGTTTTGAGGAATTGAGTTTTAATAGGTTATTTTCTTGGGTTCTGCCCATGTTTCCAGTCTGCAAGTACAGTCATATCATGCTGATTACTTATTAATAACCTGGTACATTACTGCATTAATTGGTAGTAATTACCAATAGGTAGTAGTGTGGATCACTAGATGAGAAGATTTAGTGTTAAGAGCTAACTGATTTGGTAGTTAATATATTTGTTAGCAGTGGTTAAAGGTCTAAAATCAGTTAGTAGGAAGAAGTTAGAAACATTGGTGAAGTTCAAATCAACTGGGCCTAAAGAAATTCACTCTAGAATACCTAGAAAATACCTAGAAAACTGCCTCCAATAATGCCATAGACATTAGTGCTTATTGTTTCCAAACATCAGGAGATTGGATGAGATTCTGGAGGCCTGAAACTCAACATCTACTTCTCAAAACGGGGAAAGGACTAGCTAAGGGAGGATTATAGGTCAGCTAGTTTAACACAGTTCCCAGGAAAAATATTGAAACAAGTAGCTTATTAAACTTCAGCAGTGACAAAAGGAGGAAAGGCTAACACAGGTTAATTAATCACTGCTTTCCATTGATAAACCCTCGGGTTTTTTTCTGACAATGGATTGGAAAAAGAGATTTAAAAATTAAAAAAAAAGACTATTTATCTGTATTTGGATACCACTAGATCATGTTCTCAGTCAGAAAATCTACATGTTAGAAATTATGCTTTTAAATTTGGAGTTAAAGGCAAAAGAGGCTGGAAAAGGGGTTTGAGTTAATCCAAAGACCCAGGATTACAGTTCGGAATTATCTTGATGTATGGGAGAATTGTGCTTTAAGAAGGATATGAGTTTTAATAGTGAAAAATACAGAGCATGATGTTCTGGGAAGAATAATCAGCTGAATAAATACAAGGGTAATTACTGGCTAGGCAGCAGTTCCATAGAAGAGTTGTACAGATGACAGTGAATAACCTGAATTATGTCCCATTTTACTCAGTATTTGAAAAATTATGACCAAAGTCATGGTTGTCAATTGGAGAGAGCTCATAAAAGAGCAGTGTTCTAGAAAAATAAAGCAGCTAACTTATTATGGAAGACTGTGGTCAACAAGATAAGAGAACTCTAAAGGAGGGAATCAGATAATGTTCGTGATGGAGAGAGGAGAGGGAAAAACAAAGTTGATGCAAAGAGGGAGAAAATGTTGGGGGGGTTGTTTGTTTGTTTGTTTTGGTTTTTTGTTGGGTATTTTGGGGTTTTTTTGTCCCTGGTTGTGGGCAGGAGAAATGAAATCAGCTAAAATTAAAGCAAGAAAGAGTTGAAAGACTTACTATGATAAAAAAGTCTAGTGAAAGTGTGATATTGGAGTCTTGAGTAATGAACAAGGTAGAGATCTTTTGGGAGGGGTCTAAAAAGTTGTGTGTTCCTGCTGTTTATAGGGTGGCCTCCTGAGGCTTCTGCCTAGATGGGGATTCTGCCAGTTTCAGTGGACATGTCAAAGACAGCACATTCTGGAAAATGTTAATCTTAAGCAGTTAGAAGGACACTCAATGATCACATTTTTCTCAACATTACTATTCAAAATTATGTGCATACTTTTTACTGAGCTGAATATCCTCAATTCACATTACTGACACTGGCTTTTAGGCAACTACTGCTTGTAACTTGTTCCAGCTTTTCAGGTGACAGAAATGGTATTCAGAAGCACAACCTTTTTCAGAGTGTGAACTGAAACCACAAGCATGTAGAAGTTGACTGCAAGCTGTGAGTTGTTAGCTCAGTGAAATTGTAGTGAAGGTCATACATTGACATTCTTACTCATTTACATGCTTACTCAATGTAAAATTCACTGCAGTATGTAAGTAACAAATAATTTGTTAATTATTTAGTTATCAATTCCAGTGCTAATGTGACCCTAAATGCTTTTTTCCCTTACAGTGGTGCTTTTTTCTGCAGGTTGGCGGTGGAATTGTATATTTCATGGTCTTCTCTTTTGTTACAGGTTTTGGGCTGGATCCGAAATGGAGAGTCAATGTTAAATGCTGGGCTTATCACTGCTAGCTCTTTGCAGGAGGCAGAACAGTTACAGAGGGAGCATGAGCAGTTTCAGCATGCAATAGAGGTAAAAGCACCGTTTTAGTGACCATAGTCTTGTGTTTACAGTTCTCTGTAAATAGCACTCTTGGATTCATGTTACAGTGTTTTCAGGTTAGGAAAAGCTGTTGAATTCATGGCAGAGAGATGAAAACACTTACTGAGAAGGTGGTTTTTTTGTTCTTTTTAATTTTGAAGCTGCAGTTCGAGGTGAACATCTTCTCGGTGCCTTTTTGCATCTCTGTAAAGCGATAGCTGTTCACAGCAATTTTGCTGAAAGTAGTGTTTTCATTTGCTATTCCTTTCCTAGAGCATAACCTGTAAATGTAAAAAAGTTAAGGATAAATGGAACAGGAAGCATCAATTTTGTGTATTCTGAGGTTATCCTTTAATGTTTCCATTTTTATTTTCAGAGTAGGTTTCACTGAAATTTGTGTGTGGTGGTGTGTCAATCCCCTTGCCATAGCTTCAAACTAAATTTATCAGATTGGTCATATTGCTGCAAAAAATAAGCAGTCTTCTTAAGATTGATTGAAGTGCAGTGTTATTCATTTACATGCACTATTGAGTAACTTAGTGATAGCATTAGCAATATTATGATTATTTGGGTAGAGTATTTTCAGAAGTAATCTGCCTTGCAGTAACTCTTTAGTGTTTGTTTCCTGTTTGGTAGAGTTTTATGCTTCCCCTCTCTTGATATTTTTTTTCTAATTACAATTTGCACTATATGCACCCTCATTTTGAGAGCTTTGGTAACTCTCAAGTACAAAAATCATGAGACCTCTAGAGGTTTGTCAATTTAAGAAAAATGACTAGGAAGCTTAGAATTCTATGTTTCCTGGGTCATTCTTTACTCAGATTCAATAATACTTAGTAGTATTTAACCCTTTAATATTTTTATATTACTTGATTTTAGGCAAGTATTTCTCTGCACAGAGAAATACAGTTAAAAATACTTGTCACTAGAGAGTTGTCTTTTTTTTATCACTCTGCACAGTTGTTCACTACTGATGTGCAAAAGACTGAAATTAAAGCTGTGAAGACTGCCAAAATAAGATAAATCTTTTCCATCTTTTTTCTCACTGTGAAGGGAAAGAAAATCAAACTGAAATTCATAATTACAGCAACATGTTCTGCAGCATAGATACGTCACATGTGGCTTAATGCTGGGCAGTTGCTATTTGTTAAGAATGGCTATTTAGTGTTGATTTGGTGGTAAATCTCTACAGGATTTATTTGCTTTGTATTCGCATAGAGAAGTCACACAGTAAGTAGTATCAGACAGTCATTTTTAGTTGATGGGTGTTTGTGCCTGTGTATAGAAGTGTCATTGACACAGTGGAAATGTGAATGTGAAGCTCTGAGGTCTTCAAGGAAATGAACTGAAGTGCTCCACTGAACTCCTGACTTTTCACCTCTTGTCAGAAAACACATCAAAGTGCCCTGCAGGTTCAGCAGAAGGCAGAGGCGATGCTGCAGGCTAATCACTATGATATGGACATGATCCGGGAGTGTGCAGAGAAGGTTGCTTCCCACTGGCAACAGCTGATGCTGAAGATGGAGGACCGTCTCAAGCTTGTGAATGCCTCTGTTGCCTTCTATAAAACTTCTGAACAGGTATAGAAATGCTGCATGATCTGTGGTCTGCCTTGGTTAATTCCTCAGCGTGGCACAAAACAGCATTACTTGAAAAAATGGTTGAGATTTGGTTATATTTACTCATTTGATGGCTAGTTCTGGTTTTTGTGTGGGAGTCAGAGAAAAATTGCCTTAATCTGCTTGTCCACAGAAAAGTTTGGGGAAAAGTTGGCAAGGTTTCTTCCTCTGCAGTCATAACTTAAGCCCATCCAGGACTAGGCATTCACAGAGGCAGAGAAAGATGAGCAACTTTAGGAACAGCCTCTGAGCAATTACACATAAGCAGGCCAGTGCTTGCAAACCTACAGCTTGTTGCCTTCTCTTAAGTCCCAGTCAAAACATGTCAGAAGCTAGGGGGTAAATGTAAGGGGTATATGGGTTTTCTTTTTGGGGGGCTTGAATTTTGATTTTTTGCCTTACTGAATTGGTCTCCTTTTTCATGAAAGGTGTGCAGTGTGCTGGAAAGCCTGGAGCAAGAATAT
>VZTN01033066.1:0-11384 GCA_013400515.1 Erpornis zantholeuca | reverse complement strand
AAATGCTACAGTCTATCATGATCCCTAGTAAATGCATGCTCTTTTTCAAACATACTAGCAGGGAAAACAGGGCCAGGATTTACTCTCCAACCCTAATTTCCCTTCAGCACTTTACAGGAAGGCAGCCAACATAATTTTATTAGGTTATCAAGATAAATCCTAACATGAATGGTTTTTAAGAGTAAGGGTGTAAAAAGAACTCCATCCTAGTTTCTCAGATCCTGCTGAAAAAAAGAAATTTCCATGAAACATGAGGCAGATCTTCATATAACCACATCTGGAACAGTGGGTTTAAGGAGAAGTTGCCATCTGCATGTCTACTAACATAACTGGTGTTGTCAAGAACTCAGCAGATCTAGTGTGAGGCCTGATTCTCCCTTAATCCACCCCTCCCTGGTCAAGTCAGACCTCTTAAATCTATTGCTTAAGTCTTATCTGATGCAGATTCTGCCAAGGTGTTTGTTAGGAGCTCATGGCGCTGTACATCTACTTCTGAGCTGGGAGGAATAATGGTATTTGTCACAGTTTGCTCATCCAGAGCAGCATGTTTAAAACTCTAAGCATCACAAGACTGTCACAGTATTACTGGACCTCAGTCTTAAATGTAGGTTTTGAGAAGATTCTGCTCCATTTTATCTTTTAGACAAGAAAATTATTCTGCAACAAATCACTTGGTTAGAGAACCCAAAAAATGGTAAATGTACATAGTTCTAGGTATCTGAACCCAAGATTTCTGTTCCCATTTCAAGAGTATGTCTAAGAGCTGCCCATTCAACCTCCAATTGGAAGAAAAGACACAGGGAAAGTGAGAGCTTGAGCCCAAACAACAGAAGGCCTGTGAATTTCAATAGCTGCATCCACAGCTCATTCAGACCCACATGTACTTTTAATTACAATATTACCTCCTCCAATAAAACAAATTTAGATAAAGGAAAACAAAAACAAAACCAAAATAAAAAATAAGAGATTGGGGGTAGTTGGCTTTTTTTCATTGGATTTTTAAGTTTGTATCATCAACTTACTTTTGCAGGTATCAAAATTATTACATTGTAATGTTTCGAAAGTGATTTCTGTTCATTAAAGTATTTGGAAATTGTAACAAATTACTCTGAGGAAAGTTTAATGGAGGTGTACTATCTGGAAGTGCTGAGGTGTAGTAAATGTTGCAGGACTCCTTTGCAAACATCAATTTTTAAAGGACACCTGCACTGAAAAATAAACTATTTGGATATAATCCTGCATGGTGTGTGTTTGCAACTCCANGTATCTAGGCAGCCATTTAAGGCATCACCCTCGCTTCCTGTAGCTGGGATGAAATACAGGACACATGGGTTTTCCTTGTTCGGACTCAGTTGTTTATTAATTCTTACCTATGTTACAGTGTTAGAAACCGTGAGCTCTGTTAACAAGGTGGAACAAGGCTATAATAGCATTTCTCTAGTTCTGCAGAGATTTTCCAAGGACAGTTTGTCCAATAATGACTTGACACCTAAATTATTTTGATTTCTAACCCAATATTCAAACCCCTAAGTTCAGCAGTGCAGATTTTCTTATCCAATTACAAGACACCATCAAAACCCATGAAGAAGAAGGAAGAAGGAAGTGAAAAAGAAGTATCTAGCCAACACTCTAAAATCTCCATCTTGGTATATATAATTATATGTATTGCTGTATTCCAAAACATTAAATCTCAAATTTTTCACCCTGTGACACCACACCTTCTATTCAAACTACACACACGTGATTTTAATGCTATTACTCAATTTTGGAAGTCTATTCCAAGGCCTCAGAGCAAATGTAGTGTTTACTTGTGCATCAGTCCCTTTCAGCACAGAGAATGTAAAATTCTCAGCTTCCAGGTTTCCAAGAACATCTGATTTCTTTTTCTTCATCAGTGATTGAGGGACAGAATGTATGAAAGAATGTCTGTAGATAAGACAGAAACCATGCTTTGGCTACTGCCTGAGCTGCAGGACACAGATTCCTGTTTGTGTTCCCATGAGGATTTAAATACTTTGTACTAAGAAGTCGTATATTCCAGGATATTTTAAGTGGAGAAGTGCTGTCAGAAGAACACCTGCACTCAAAGAAGATTGGAGAACTGCTCTGAAGAGTATTCAAGAATTTAAAAGAGAGATTTTTCTTATATTTTGAATGTTTTCCATATCCTTGGTCTCCTGGACAATACCAGTTTAAATAGGAAATCCTAATTAGAGCACTTAGTGCTTTTACTTGCCTAGGTTGAAAATGGCAACTTAAAACTTGTAAGGGGGCATCAAACTACCTGTTGCACTACTCGTTGCAGTGCACATCTGTATTCCCAAGATTTTGTGGTAAACCACTGGTGTTAAGTAAGAGAGCACTTAAAGCAATTAGTTTTCCGTATCCTATTTAATAAAAGCCCCCACGTGGAACAGAAATATTTCCCTTGAGAAATTATAATAGTAAATTGAAATATATGCACGCAAATATATGAATGTTAAATATTCATTTTATGTTATGTTCTTGCTTAATTTAGAAAGACAAAATAAGGCATGGAGTTCAAATCCTGCACACTCACAAAGTCTATCCTGTTTAAGAGCATGTTTTTAGCATTTAATTAGTTAAAACTTGGATGTGAAGAAGCCTGATGCCCTTGGATCCCTGAAGGCATCAGAAAACATACATGAGTATATCTTATATCTCCATATGTATAAAGATATTTACAGTAGATATAATAACAAAATAAGAGCAATAAGGGGAAGGGGAAATTTCCCACAAGAGACAACACAAAGCAGAGCACAACCTGCCAATGGTTGGTGAACCAGAAAATTCCATTTCAAGGTGGCACAGAAGGGCTGGGTTGCTCCCCTATGGCTTGAGGGGAGTCTCCAGCTGCCTGTGGGACCGTGGTGTGTTGCAGACTGGGGACGGAGGTGCTTCCTTGTCCTAAGTTGCAGAAAGCCCTAATGGCTTTGTCCGAAGTTGCAGAAATCTCGGAGTGTCTTAGGCAGAGGATGAGTGTGCCATTGTCTGGTCCTGCACTTAGCCTTGCATTTTTTCTTTTCTTTCCAGCAGTCCTAGACTGTGATATTATATTTTATCTACAGAGTCCCTCTTAGGGGGAAGACAAAATCATTAATCTTCAGTAATATACACCCTATCCATATGCCTACTAATCTGCATGAAATAACACTTAAACCTAAAGCCATGATTCAGATTTGTTATCCTTAATTAATTCTTAGCTTTGCTAAACTCTAGATCAATTTGAGTTCTGTTTATTTACACCTACCTTCATTAGTATTTTCTTTTTGTGCAGTGCAAGAAGCAGGTGATGAAATTATAAGAAACAATCCACACAGTGTATTTTTACCAACATTTTCCTTTTTAAAATAAGTTTTGCCATCTCAATCCATGTCCCTTGTGGCATTTTAAGATGCACTTCTCAAAATTCATTACTGGACTTATTTTAACTTCAATAATATAAGTACATATCAGAAATCTCTTATTGTGATTTGTTTATTTGTGGGGTTTTTTTTTAATAATGCAGATATTTGTTCCAGAACATGTATTTCTGCCAAAAAACCCAAGCAAAGCAATGTACCTATACAAAAATATAAATATGCAAAACAGCAATCCACACTCCTTTACACAGTCCTACAACTAGGGCTAATAAACTAGGAAATTATGGGAAAGAGAAACTACTAATTGCTGCTGCTCTTATTTGCAGACTTTACAAAGCAGGTTAATTGTTTTAATCTTTTCCAGCAGAAGCATACACCACTGAAAATAAAGGTATTTTCAAAATCTGCATTTGAATAGTAGTGTAAAAAGACAACAATTAATATAATAAGTGTTTATACAATTAGTATAATAAGTGTTTAGTCACTAAAAAAACGGTTGAAAAGCATAACAGGGTCTTATGTCATAATTTTACAAAATAATAAAAGAGTTGAGAAACACCAAATGTAAGAATTTTAAAACATGGAAATGTTTTAAAAACATTTAACCAGGAAAACCAGCAGACCTATGTCTCCCACATTTCTCATCCTTTTTCAGACACCAAGTCTTTCTTTTCCCTACCATGTTCCATGTTTCATAGTTCCATGTACCTTTTGTTGTCTACCCAAATTTTCTGAGGCTGTTAGCTGTGTGTGACAAAGGTTGCACTTCCCATAACTGTGAAACCATAACATGTGGTTGAAGTTGTGTGGAGGTGATAATGCAGTAAATAATTTTCAAGTCAGTGACCAAAACCCCAAGTCTTCAGGTGTACCTTTTTTTTTACTTCAAGCTGCTGTTGGTAGGACAAATTCAGCAGAACTATATTAACCTCTTAATGTGTTGTGCTGTCCTCTGTAAGAACTGGAGGATGTCTATCACATGAACATCTGAAACCCTAAAAACCCCAAAAACCTGCTCATATTTCAAAAAACTGCTATGTTTCATTGCAAGTAGCAGGACAGTGTCACTTGTCTCCACAGAAAAATCATTAGGCTTGTGCTTTAAAGGTGAAGAGCACCATGTATTTAAATCATCCAAGAGTCTGGAGTATGTCTAAAATTATTAAAATTCCACAGACTTCTGATGCACCGTGAGAACTTTAGTTATTCAGACCAACACGATCAGGAAAGCTCTGCTTGTGACCTTTTACTTTTCGGAAGGCTTACTCTTCTGACTTCATAATATGAAAGAACTGGAATCACAGATGTGTTCTACGTGTCTACACAGCTTTTCTAGTTCAGAAATGTAGATTCTTATCAAAATACAGGTACATGCCAAAATTAGAGAAGACAGTGGAGGAAAATGATATTTCAGATTTAGCTATCTTTCATTTAATAATAGACACCATTTGCTGCCATTAATTTTCCAAGGTTTTTTTAGCAACTCTTTGACATAAAGGGGAAAATTGTGTATTACTTTTCTGTGATGTACGCTGCTGAGAGCAGCAGGAAATTTTTTTGTTTATCTTGTCCTTTATAAGCAAAGTTAATTCCTCTTAAGTCTTTTGAGCTTCTCTCTAGACTGCAGGCCAAAATATGTGTGATGAGATATCCATTCTTAGGCATAACTAACCCTTAAATCATACTATGTGTTTTATACTTCACTTAGTAGTATTTCTTATATTTATTCTTTATCTTTTTCTTTTCTTTTAATTATTGCTTTTTAATGCAGCCTCTGGAAAGCAAATATAATTATGCATACTTTAATCTCAAGTTATAAAATCTAAAACACATTTACATTTCTGCAGCTTTCCTAAATTGTAGCACTTCTTTTTTTTCACAGAAAGTGTTGATTATGGGCCGGTGTTTGTACAAGAGCCAGATGATATGATTTTTCCAACTGATTCAGAGGAAAAGAAAGTGTCTCTGAATTGTCAAGCACGTGGAAATCCTACTCCCACATACAGGTACCTATTTTAGAATTTTATTTTTTTAGTTTTCAGAACATTAGCCACTGAAATCCTACCCTGAGAATCAATATATTTTGGTGAGAAACAACAGAAACATCTCTGTGTCACTAATGGTTTTTCTGATTGAATTTTTTTTTCTGATTCTGAATAAGCAAGAAGTGTAAGTGTCAGTGATTAAAGGAAAAGCAACATTTTAAGTTTCAAATTTTGTTCTCTCTACATCATTTCCATTCATGTGGAGAAACTCCTTTTGTACAGTTCATTGACTTGTGTCTGTGACAATTGACAAAACAAAATATTTAATTGTATGGGTTTTTTTATTTTGAAACATCTATAAAGCTACAAATTACTATCCCAATATACAGGGAAAGCTGCAAAGTATATGTACATTGAATGACTTTGCTTTACAAAATACCACAGTTGAGTGAAATCTGGTGTTTTTTCACTCACAAGTCTACCATCCCATTCCTCTGCATCTGCCACCTGTTGCTTATTTTTCCATACAGACTGGTATGCCACAGTTATCTACTATTCAGACCTGTGGTGGCACACCTGTGAGCCTCAGAATGTAGTTTATTGACAGTGTACACTTACAGGTGATAACGTTATGTTGCAGTCACCTCACCCATTTGCTATATCTGTCTCTGCTCATATTTTATGCAAATTACGAGGGATGTAAGAGGGCTCAGGGAACATATGGTTGGTTATTTTTTCCACATATTCTTAGTCTTTCTTCATAGAGTCATCCTTCAATTAAGAAGCGAACATAAGGACCCTTATTGTGTTTTGTCATAGGTGGCAATCACCGCTTCTGCATTTTGCCTTTTGCCTTTTACCCTTATTTGACTTGTGGATTCTTCAGAATCCAAGTTAAATTTTCCTTAGAGTTATGTGAATCACAACACTTACATTCCTGTAACTTGAAGGAATTCAGAAGCAGTACCATCCATAGATATCCCCACCACAACAGTACTCTGTTGCTAACCCTGAGAAGATTTCTTTAGGCACTTTTGTGCCTCACTGGTTCTTACAGCCTTGCAGTTGTCGGATTGTTTTCAGTTTGATAAGATATACGAATTGCAGCTACTCTCTCTTCTACATGTTGCACTGTTTTCTTCATATATCTCAGATTGTTTTTCTTTGGCCAAAGAAATCACTTCTGTTTTAGGATTTGTTTTCATACTTTGTAATTCTACGCTGACACTGCTCTGCTCTGTTCTCACAGAGACAGAGAGACAGAGAAGATCCCAAAAGCCGAGCAAGCTGAAGAGATCCTTCTCCCTTTTCCATCTTTCTGTTTCATTGTAAACATCTATTCTTATTAAAAGCCTTCTGATTTCTTATCACTCAATTGATGGATTTTGTTTGTTCTTGGAGCAGCCCTGAGAAGCAGGGCTGTCTCTGAACAACAGTACTCCATCTGCCTCTTTGCAATATATGGACTCATTAAATGGATCTGAGACAGGACACAACCTCCCCAAACAGCCCAGGCATGACTAAAACATGCAACATGGGATTAGGAATGAATATCCAGAAATTCTTCAAATGGGAGTAGCATGAATTCCTTACCATGTGGTAGAGAAGCTATGTTGCATTCTTCTTTACTGATATTCCTGGTATAATTTCTATTACCTACTGGTGATTTGTTAATATAAGAAAAAAGTATATTATTTTCACACCTTGTAAAAGTGCTATCGGTCTGTTAAACATAGAGTGTGACTATGAGGAAAAGGCACAAATTCCTCCCCAAAGGAGTAAAGTCCTACATTCAGGTCTCCCAGAGAACCTCATTATTCTCATAGAAATTTTTTCTGTGAAGAACCTATGCCATCTCCTTTCTTTCTTCATCCAACCTTTTTTTGCGTTTTCTCGGCAGAATGCAATCAGCATATACAGATTTCAGCATACTTTAAGAGTGGCTACAAAGAGGATAGGGACTCTCTCTTCACAAGGAGCCACAGGAAGAAGACAAGAGGCAAGAAGGTTTCATACTCCTCAGTAATCACTGAAGGTTTTCAAGATGCAAATGAACAAGATACTTGATTAACTTGTCTAGGCTCCATTTTCCATATAAGCCTGGAGCAAATGATTGTTCAACATCCCTTCTAACCTGGGCTGTTTTATGATTTTGTCATATCTATTTCTTCAGTTCTGCAGAGATTAATTGTTGTTAGCAGCCTCATAAACAAACTTTCCTGACTGTTGCTCATGCATGGAGAGATTTAACCTGAAAGGCCTAATTCAAACAGCACAGTTTAACTTCTATTTCTGCCATTTGTCTGCACAGCATTTGCAATACACACTACCATTCAAGGGAGAGAAAAGAGGTAAAAATTTCTCTCTGAGGAAAATACTATTCTTCAGGACAAATGTCAAGGGAATTTAGCCTCAAAAGATCTGCAGATTTACAACCCTTTGTATATGCCACTGTCCAACCACATTACCAAAGACCCTGTCCAGCTGCATTGGACAATGGAAATCTTTATTTGTGCTCTGAGTCTTTTGTTGCTAAGAATTATTTCCAGCCAAAACTAAAGCACAGTAAAAGAACATTTAAAGCACTCAAAAATTCTATGTTAAATTTCCTCTGCCTTTTTAAAATTAATTTCTTTGGTCTGTGAAATTTGTGACACAGTGTTCATAACCTGTTTACAAATTCTTTTTTTTTTTTTCATGGACCTTACTTTGTTTTAACAGAGTGGAGAATGCTCACATCATTTCAGATGTTGTTCTTCTTGTTCTTCCTTTCAAATAGCTTTATTTCCCCTTGTCCAAACTCTACCCTGAAATAGCAATATTTAATTTCTTGAGTGTCAATCATTAATGTATTTTGATGCATAGATTTAGGAAAAAACTCCCTTAGACAAACTGATTCTGTTTGCTTAGCATTTCTGCAAATCATTATTTAGCATCACAAGTCAGGACCAGTACAATGAAGAGGATAACTGTGATCCCTTTCATGAGGAGTACAGACATTCACAAACCTCCTGTGGGATCTCACAGGTCACCAGTGCTACTGAGCTACAAGCAGGTTTTGAATTCCCTGAGATGCCACTTCGCTACACAGCTTTCAATGATTGTGAAACACTGCATGTATTCTTTTACTTAGGACACACACAACCTGGGTAGTAATTTTTCTGTCAGTATCATCTCCTGTTAGAAAAGGCAGATGAAAATGTTTTCTAAAAATTATATTTTGTCTTCTTTATACAAATTATTGCATTTTGAAATGTTATCTGTCACTTTTCTTCAAGTAAAAACACATCTGAACTTTCCTAAAGTCTATGACCTTGGAAGTGTTATATTTTGGGTTCTGTCCTCCCAGATCAGTCAGGGTACCTAGAAAATGTCACCCAATTCAGTGTTTTTTTCCTATAATATGCATAGATTATATGAAGGGAATACGATCACACAGGATGGCCCAAATATATAGAGGCAGGTAGCTATCAAGATCCAGAGTTTTGAGGTAGAATTCAAAGAACATATTTTTGCATTGAACTTAACTGAAAATGAAACTAGAGGATAAAAGCTAATTAAACTGAATTTTGGGGCAGTTCCCCTTTGAAAATGCCAAAACATATATTTTTTTTATTTTTTAACCGATCTAAATTTCCATTCATTTCAAGATCAATTATTTTTGCATTTTTACTTCACTTATATAGACAAGGATATATGTATATAAAGCTAACTTTTGTTATGATTTCATTCAAAATATCGAATAATTCATCAACTGTTCAAGATTAAAATTTCTTTTCCTTTTTAGCTCTTCTGTGTATTAATCATTTTGAAAATGTAGTTAATCCTACCAAACTTTCCCTAATATCCTTTAAAATATAAATAAATTGTCAATGTTGTTTCATTTCTTATATTAAATGAAGCGGAGGTGCCCTGTAATCAAAAATCCAATTGTGAAAAGAAGGAACAAAGAGTATATTCACAGTTCATCTAAATTCTGACAATTCTGACCTTTGGATTTGGAAATATTCACAGCTACTGCAGCTGGATTCTGCTGGCTGTACCTCATTCACCATGAATATTAACAAGATAGGGTGAATTGATAATCATTTTGCTTTGTTGAAGTTGCCTCTGGAGTCCAAGCGTTGCCAAGTTCTTCCAGTCTTTGCTGATCTCTGGCAAAGCTTGTGAGTTCCTGGAAATTTCCCAAACTAACTTTGAAGTTGCAGAATGACAGTGAAAGAGGAATGAAAGAAATATCTGGGCATTATAATAATTGTACTGCTGTTTATACTGCTCATTTCTTCTTTGCATCCTTCTTAAAATTTCATATAATTACACTTTGACACAAAATCAAATTTAAAAGTGTTCACATGTAGATGTTATTATTTAATTCAGAAACTGCAAACACATACACACATATAAGAGGCTATTCCAGACTGCTGAAGTCTACTAACCTACCACAAAAAATATCTTCTCTTACAGCCATTACAGGGTTTATTGCTTCAGTCTTTTGAGATGAATGAGATGCTGAGGCTTTTTGGCAGACAATATTTGGGACAGGGGGGACACCCAGCCTATAAAACAACTTGCACAGCTGAAAAATCATGCAACTTCTGAAACTTCAGAAAAATAAGTGTTTATTCAGGAATTATTCAAAACTTTGCCTCAGTTGGGATACTTCCTGCTTTCTACAGCCTGGCTGTTTCCATCTTATCTTTACTCCCGTCCTTGACATTATTTCTCAGGCTTCTCATTTCCCTCCCAAACACCTCCCTGACTTAGTATTCCCTATTCAGACTGTTTATTTGATCTTGGTTTCCATGTACCTAGTAGCTGCCAGGAACTGCCCAGCTAATTCCACTCTTCTCTTCCAGTCTTTGAATTTCGTGTATACTGATTCAGCTGATATTATTTTGCCTTTGTCTGTTGCCAAACTCCGATATTGCATAACAACTTTTGTACATCAATCTACCTTCCTGCTCTTCACAGGTCTTGCTCTTCTTTCTTGTGTATTTAAATGAGGTGTCTCTGTTTCTTGGGCTGAGAAGATCAAAGGCTGAAAGAATGGAAAAAAAGTTTCCTTGTTTGCATGCAGTGCAGACTCAGCTCTGCTGCCTGTAAGCTCAGCTGGGCCTAAGGCTTTAATGATAGAATATGAATTAAAACTTAGATTATCATAAGCACAGTAAAAATCCTATTTTTGACATAAAGGGTGCCTCTGCTATGCAGTTTTCAAGTCTTAAGCCTTTGTGAACAGTAAGGATTTGGGGGAAAAAAAAACCAAAAAAGAGAAAGAGATAATTATTTTCACTCAGCATAGGCAAAACAAAGAATATCCATTTTCTTCAGGGGTTGAAGATCAGGTTTTGCTTGTGTTTTTTATTTGTTTATGATATTGAATGCCTCCATTCAAGAGTTGTCAGAGTAATGGGATCCTGCACAGGATATCTTTGAAAAGTTGTCCTTGTTATTACAACTGGCACTGTCAGATTCTGTGTACTAAGCTTCATACCTTCATTTGGCTATTAAATGCTCAAGTAGGTTTTGTGGCTTTTTTCCCCTTAGATGGCTTCGAAATGGGACTGAAATCGACATTGAAAGTGATTATCGCTTCAGTTTAATAGAAGGAAGTTTGATCATCAACAACCCCAGTGAAATGAAAGATTCTGGGCAGTATCAATGTTTAACTACCAACATGTTTGGCAGTATTTTAAGCAGAGAGGCTGTTCTTCAGTTTGCATGTGAGTAACACTTTTTATAATACTGATAAATCAGACCTTGCATTTCTTGTTAAGGTACTAAATTGTAATTTGAATATGTTATACAAGTGACACCAACATTGTTGGGCTAGGATCTCAAAATTAGAAATAAAATACTTAGTGGAAAAGAGTGATTTCCTGTAGACTTATTACTTTTAAAATAGAACCATTAGGGAAAATAACTAGTACATGATCCCAAATGCTGTACTTTAATGGCATATTTGAATACTCTGCAGTGATGTATTTCACTCATTGCTAGCTTCCAGAAATATCTA
>VZTN01033065.1:1090-19530 GCA_013400515.1 Erpornis zantholeuca | reverse complement strand
TTTTTTTTTTTTTTTTTTACAGTGTTTTGTGTTTGTTTTCTTCTCTGATCACTCTTCTGGGGATCCTTCTCTGTTCTCTTTGTCTCTGTTTATCTGCTTATTTTTTCACCACTTCTCTTTCCATTAACACCAGGTCACAAACACTGAAATCTTTTAATCTGTCTCTGTTTCTGCTGCGTAATGCTAGCTTCAACCTGACTGCTGTATTTTATGAACCTCAACTTCCCCCTGTTTGCTTCTCTTGTCATGCTTCCTTGCATATACTTAGTGCACCACATTTTCTGGGAAGCAGCAGATTCCCACACAACTGCAAGGCTCCAGTACCTAATGTACCAGCTTCTTAACCTGTGGCAGATTCAGAGTAACATTAGATAGTGCTTTGGCAAGAGTAAGATATCTATGCAAGAAAAAGATGGAGCAAGAGTCTTAAAATAGTTAGCTTCATTCAGAAAGAGAGCACTCAGTTGTTAAGATGTCCAATTGTAAGATGTCCAACCTCACTACAACTCCAATCTTGACAAAACTTTTTATACTGTTTGATATTGATAGTGAGGAAAATAAATTCTCACATGTATTCTTCAGTGCAGTGTTTGTGATGTAATTCAAATTGCTTCGATGTAATAGTATTGTCAACAGGCAAACAAATTGAGGAGGAGCAGCCTTAACTTGATTGTATTCTTCTTAGCCTATTACTCTTTTGATGGAGTCATCAGATGCAATGAATCTTGCTTGCCTGACAGCTGGATACTACAGACTGCTGGTTGACTCAAGGCGTTCAATATTTAACATGGGCAACAAGAAAAATGCAGGGAGCCGAGAAACAGGTATTTATTTCAGAGTATGTTAACGATGGTCCAGTGTATAAAGCAGATGTCAGCTTAAGTTGATAAATAGAAGGCTGTGTCAAATGAGATCTGATTCCTTGCTCAGACCTAGCACCACAGTATTCAATTCAGCTTTATAATGTTCTAATATCCAGCCTATGTTAGTATCTTCATGGCAAAATAAACCATGTGTTAATTTTCCTTCATACTCTAGTAGATAGATGCATGCTTCTGTGAGTGTTGTTATTTTATATACATATATCTTTTGTCAGAATACATATGGTTGGAGAAACAGGCTGCTTTTGTGTTGGTATGCCTGGAATAGCATTTGTACTTAGCTGAGGTTTAGTTTTGTTCTAGAGTACAGAAGTACCAGTTAAACTTTAGGCTGTTAAATCAACAGGTATTTAACTTAGAACAGAGGTGAATTTGAAAGTGCTTGATGTATTTGATGGCTCAGCTATCCTATTCAGAGTGTTTAATACTCAGCATCAACAAATAGTTGTTTACAAATTACATGACTTTGTTCTTTGATTTCACAATGTTGATTTTATTTCATCATGCTATAGGACCTGAAAATAGAGGGAAGCATAATATCCTTGCTTCTGAGTGGAATTGTATACCAAAAACTACCACTTTCCTGGCTGAAGGAGATCAGGAGTCTCAAATGTCCTTTGCTGATCCAAAGCAGAAGACTATAGATGTTTCTGAAAGTCTGTCATGTCAAAAAGAACACAGACATCTGTACATAGAAAATACTTATAATTCAGGTGGATTTGATCAGCATCTGGCTAAGCAAAGTGACCCTGCTGAAACAGAAGAAAGCAGAAGTTTTAACCAGCCTTCACTGCTGTCCCTCTCAGGTTTGGAACCTAGCAAGAAAGCACAGGATTCTCCCAGGGGAGCAAAAGTTTCCTTTATATTTGGAGATCCCAACTTGGATGGTATCAGTCCCCAGACTCTTGGCTATGAAAGGCTTTTGGATGAAAGTCCAGAAGTACTAGAAAAACAAAGAGCCATTTATCTTAGTAATGCCAATGATATTAAAGGCCTGGAGTTGTCACCAGATGCTGAAAGCCTTCAGTTTGCTGCAAATTCTGTTTACGCAACTATAAGCGATGGTAAAATATTTGGAGCTGCGGAAGGGATAGAAGAGCCTTTGCTGCATGATATCTGTTATGCAGAAAACACAGATGATGCTGAAGATGAAGATGAAGTAAGCTGTGAAGAAGATATTATGGTAGGAGAAATCAATAGGCCTGCTCTTCTCAGCCTTTCTGGTTCTAGTGATGACATTATTGATTTGACTTCACTTCCACCTCCAGAAGGTGATGACAATGAAGATGATTTCCTTTTGCATACCTTAAACATGGCCATTGCTGCTCCTCCACCTGGTTTCAGGGACAGTTCAGATGAGGAAGACTCTCAGAATCAAGCGACACAGCCTAGAGACAACAAGGAGCAAGACAGTAATCTAGGCAATGATGACATTCCAGTGTCACTTATCGATGCTGTCCCTACTAATACAGAGGGGAAGTGTGAGAAGGGGCTAGATGATGCTGTAGTCTCTACACTTCAAGCACTAGAAGCTTTGGCTGCTTCAGAGGAACAGCAGACGAATGACAATTCAGGTTCTTTCACCATAGTTACATTTATTCATTGAAAATCATTCCATCTCATCCATTTAGCTTTGGAAGTACTCCATTTCATGAGGGTTGGTTTGGTTTTTTTTTTTAGGTTTCCTTTTTTTTTTGCCGTCATTTTGCATACATCATATTTCATATTTAATGGAGCCACCACTGTTATTAAACTACCTGTCTCGGGAACTGTGCAATAAAGTCAGAGTATTCTTACAAAGAATATTTTTGTCTCTAATACACCCCCTTTTGCTTGTCACTTATTCAGGTGCCTCAGCTGCTGTCATTTAATTGACTCTTATTTTCTGTGGCTTGCAGGTGTAGCTATCCTGCGAGCATATAGCCCTGAGTCATCTTCAGATTCTGGCAATGAAACAAATTCCTCTGAAATGACTGAAAGCTCTGAACTAGCCACAGCACAGAAACAGTCGGAAAACACTGCACGTATGTTTTTGACCACAAGTGAGGGCTACCAACCGCTTGTGGAGGAGCAGACTGAATTTCCCATCGCTAAGAATCAGGCTGGGGGGCCAGGCATAAAGCCCTCACAGCCTTTGGCTGGTGGTCAGGCTGCAGAGCTACAGTCAAAAGTTGTGCCTTCAAAGCAGATTCTTCATTCCGATAACATGGAAATGGAGCCAGAGACCATGGAAACAAAATCTGTCACTGATTATTTTAGCAAATTGCACATGGGATCCTTGGTATATTCTTGCACTAGTAAAAGGAAAAATAAGATGACAGACAGTGAAGTAAAAGCATCCTCTGATGGCAATGCTACTGTGAAAAAGCAACAGGGAAGTAAAAAAGCAGAGTCTGATGAAGATCTAAAAGCTAAATTTGGAACTCTTTCAGCAAGAGATAGCCAGCGCCTAAGCACTTTTACTGTGGAGAGAACTGCCTTTCGCCAAAGATGGTACGCTGCTGATGATGGGGCAGCAGATAAGCCAAGCTCAGAAACAGTTAATGGGAAGACTTTTCCAAGAGTTCTTGGTAAAACAGAAACTGACTGTAAGGATGAAGTGGATCCTGAGGTGGATCAGGATGATACCTCAGGGCTTAGCCAAGGTGAAAACTTCCTGTCAGATATGACTCCTGTGTCTTCAGCCAAAGACCTAAATGATGCAGAAGATACCGATTTATCTGCAGATGACCATCCTTCAAAGCTTCCAGAAGCTGAGCAGAGTGTGGCTAGACTTTGTGAATATCACTTGGCTAAGCGCATGTCATCTCTGCAAAGCGAAGGCCATTTTTCGCTGCAGAGCTCTCAGTGCTCTTCAGTGGATGCAGGATGCAGCACAGGCAGTAGCACATGTGCTACCCCCGTTGAATCCCCTCTTTGTACCTCTGATGGTAAGCACATCATCTCCGATCCATCAATGAAGGGCATTGCCTATGTTCCAGCGGATGAAAGAGCTGCCATTCTTCCAAACCATGGAACGACATACAAGGACCTGCACCAGCAGCCCGAAGCCGTGTGTCACAGAATGACGGTGCCTGTTGTGCATCCAGCAATTAATGCTGAACCACTTTTCGGCACTTTGAGAGAAGGATGTCATCGGATCCCCAAGATAAAAGAAACTACAGGTACAGCAGTAATAGAGTGTTTCTTGTGTTTATTCTTAAAGCTACAAGTTCACGTTGAGGTCTAGGTAAGACATTTCTATTATCTTTATCTGGAACTACATCATCAAACTGTAGCAGACAGTGAGATTAGACCTTCAGTTTATCTGTTCATTTTACTTGTACGTGTTGAGATATTCTGATGAGCTGCATACAAAGATAAACTTTTTTAAAAACCTCTCATTACCGTTAAAATATTTGGAGGGACATTGATGGAGAGGCCTCTCTTCTTTGGAAGCCTCTCCAAAATCCATAGTCACTTGAGTTCCAGAATACTTGTTACATTATAAAATGAATCCAGAAGTTATATTAATGTAGGGGAGCAAAACCTTTGATTCATTTCTTAAGTATCTTATATGCTATTTTAGCAGGTTGTAAAAACATGCCAATATGAATAAAAAACTCTAAATGTTAAGAATAAGAAAGTGTCACTACCTTATTAGGCATGTATTTGCTTTACAATCTGACAGTAGGTGTTTCCTTAAAGTTATTAAAAAATGTACAGTTTTTCAGAGATAGCATTGAAATTCTTTCAGTTGGATTTTAAATGTTTCCCTCTTCTTGGGTTGCAACCCACATATAGCAGTAGTGTGTAAATGCATGAAAATCCAGAAGTAGAACAGATTAGGAGTTAGAATGAGAAATAATCTTTCTCTGCCAAAAACCTGCCACAAAACCAAACCAAAATTACCATGAATGCATCTTTCCATACTCTTTCAGATGTAGTTAAAGACTGTATTTTAATCTGAAAGTATTCACCTAACTAGTCAATAGAAAACATGCAATCCATATATTAGGGGAGATTTAGAATGTGTGGTTCATGATTTGCTATTCCTTTTCTTGAGTAAATCTGCTGTAGTGAAATGAAAAATTAGTTATTCATAAATTATAATTTGTTGACCAATTGTAAAAGGCATTTTTAGCAAAATACGAAAGACTGGTAATGTCCAGTAATGATAATGGTAATGATTTTTTTGTGGAATATTTTGAGGAATGCAGACCATTGGGAAATATCAGGAAACCATTTGTCCTGACTGATAAAAAATATTTAAAAGTTCAGTCTATGAATATTATCAGGGTGATGCTTAATTATTCTGTCTGCTCTTCTACTACCCCTAGTGTAGCTTTCACAGAGCCTGAAAAGGGAAGACAAGGAGGCATGCCTACAGCTTTTCCTAGACAGCCTCTAGCTGACTCCATCATGCTATCATCCATGCTATCAGAATCAAAGGTGCCAAGTCAAAATGAAGACTCTTGTGACATTCCCAAAGTAAATCAGGCTTGTGGGGCAGCAGTTAGTTTACGGCCATATGACATGATAGGAGGAAGCCTCAGGATGCCGCAGAACAAAAAAGTGCTGAGACGCAGCAGCAGCAGCAGCAGCATTGGAGGATCTGCAGGCATTGAGATGCTGTTTGAGAAGAAGGCAGCCACGGCCAGCTTGAAATGCCTGGAGAGCACCCGAAAGGATGAATACAAATCAGAGAGAAGGGTGGAATTTTCCCTGGGCAAAAAGCTGTCAAAAAGTTACTCTCAGAGTTGTGTGTACGTCAGCAGTGATAGGAAGGATGGTAAGAGGTGTTCGGGCACAGGCACCAGTCAGAAGGACTCCAAGCAGTGTCGAACACTGCCCTTGCGAAAGCTGACCACCAGCACCTGGAGGTGTCGGGGTCCCTTTAGCTATTGCTTCCTGAGCAGAGGAAATGATGACAATGAGGAGGAAGATGACCGAGACAGCCATCAGCTCTCACATCTCTTCGAACCACAGATCCCGTGTGAGCTCGCAGAACCAGTTGCTCAGTCGTTGTCCACTGACAATGAGCAGAAAGTCTTGGAGTCCCCGAAAGCTGCTGAGCCCCAACATGATGCAGTCAATGAACATGCAAAGAGCAGTGCTGACACCCAAGGTGGCCAAATTGATGTGAATCTCAACGATGTAGCCTTCGATGCACGAATCACACGAATAAATGTGATGAAAGAGAAGACTTATGCAATGCCTGATGGATTTATTGCAGCACAAAAGGATGCCAATGAGCTACTCTCGCTGGTCCGAGCAAGTATGGGCAAGAGAGAAGATTTACATCCAGAAACATATGACCTTAAACTTTCTAAGTACAAACAACTGTTATCTTTGGAATCGAGACAGTTGGGAAGTGCCTGCAGGAAAATGGCCATGGCTGATAAAAGCCCTGAGGAAATGCTTTTAGCTATGACTTCCAGCTTTCAAGTACTCTGTTGCTTAACAGAAGCCTGCATGCGTTTAGTTAAAGTCATGAACTCTGAAACACAGCAGCAGGAAATTATAGCTAAGATAGACGAGGTTGTAATAAACTACATTTGTCTTCTGAGGGCTGCAGAAGCAGTGTCAGGCAAGACCTCTGGTGATCCTAGCATTAAACTCTTGGCTCGACATCCGAATACCATGGCCGCTATTGTAAGCACACTAACACGTTCTCTTAAAATGCTTTTAAACAAATAAAATACAAAAGTCACTTCATAATCTACCTTTGCAAAGCCATACATAAAAAACTTTTATTTACTGTATGTGTATGAACTAATGTAACAAACTCAGCTTTCTCTGTATATTTTGTTATTTTATATAAAATAGGTATGAGATTAAAAGAAGTTAAAATACTGAACATTGACAAAAGTAATGACTAGATCTGTCCTTCAGTTTATACAAAAAACAACAGCCAAAAAACCCTCTCCCCAAGATCAGAAAAACAAGAAGAAAAAAGTCCCATATAGGAGCAAATAGATGTTTGGCTATTTTTCATATAGTCAAATTTATGGTTGTATGAAGTGAACTTCTAAAGCCTGTTATGTCAATGAAATGGTTTTCTGTTTCATCCAAGTTTTCACTTGGAGAATGCTCCATGTTTAGAATGATTAATTAAATCATAATGTATATAACACAATATTTAATGTTTTAAAATTATAATTTTTAAGCATTGAAAATAGCAAAAAGACATTTAAAATCCAAGAGACTATTATAACTTACTAGAGAATATATATAATAAATGACTTTTTTGTTCATATGAACTGAATTACCTGATTCTTCTTTTCTAGGAAACTCTGTATTTAAAAAAAAAAAAAAAAAAAAAAGTACTGAATATATGAATATACCAACTTCAGAGGGTATCTGATGTACTGAACTTTAGTGTTGGCATTTTAGACAGTGAAGGTAGCTGTGGAGGACTGAGGACACAGAAACCAGAGTGGTGGTGATGTTCTCTCCGAAATGAAAGATTGATGCCATAATGGTCAGACCAGAATGTATGAGGCAGGTCTACACACCCTTTTCCCTGGTAAATGACAGAGAGGACTGCCAGAAAATTCCTATGCTGTTTACTGTTTCATCATATATTTATGGTGCATCTGAACAACACGGACTGCATCTATTTTGTTAAATATTTTATACTTCATATTTTATGATTCTGAATGTTTAACTGTAAATAAGTTAGAAATAAAATGAAGTTTTCAGAACACAATAAATATCTCTGAAATATTTCCAGCTAGAGACAGTTCTTCTCTTGAGTGATAACAAAGGCAATTTGTGAATAATCTCTTCCATCTGAACCTTTCTGGGAAACATTTCGTAGTCTTGTGTTTGAGAGGCAGCCAAAGCAACAGCTCCCAGTTCTGGCTGGCAAATAGGCTTCTACAAGAGCATCTGGTGAACTTCTCAGTGACCAAGGAGCAGCAGCCTCCATTCTCCCAACTGATGTAGGTAATTTTCACCTGTTTCTCATAATACCATGTGCAAGGAGTATTACTGCTGATGTTTTCAAAGCTCACCTTTTCAGTTAAAGCACATGTCTGTGCAGAACTAGAGAGACTAAACCAACAAAGTTAAGGAAATATTTTCTTGCACTTTATAAAACCAAGAAATGCCTTTTCTTCTGACTGCAGAAAAACATCTTCAGAAACACAGTATCAGAAGCCTAATCTGTTGTCCATAGTAGAAAAATCAGATTTCTGAGACTAAGTCACTTAGTTCATGGACCCACTTCACAGGGCAGCTCAGAGATAAGCTGCAGGCTGAATTACAGTTCTTGTAGGGTGACAACAGCTTGTCCTGCATGATGCTCACACCCAGTGCTCTTGTTCTGGCAGCCCAGAGAGTGGGGCTGTGAGTGCTGCTCTTGTGAGTCCTGCAAATACTATGGGGTTTGAGAATTTCATACTGGGAAAAAAAAAACAAGCTGAACTGTTGCATTGGTAGCTATTCCTTGATTGTTTTCTGAGTTTATAAAAATGTAATCAGTGATTTGGAAATACTAAGTTTCAAAAATAAATTTAGGATTGTCACAGCTAAGCATTGGCATAGATCATAGGAATGTGTCACTTAAAGCATTTTTAGTTAGGTTCTTTTCATTCCACTTCATTTCAATTGATCTAATTTTATTCCAAAGGTAAGTAGATAGGTAAGTAGATTTTTTTTCTTACTGTTAAGAACTTTTCTGAGTGTAAACGTGCTCTTTTTGCTCTGTAAAGTTAACTGTGCTCCTTTTCTTTTCTTTTCTTTTCTTTTCTTTTCTTTTCTTTTTCTTTTCTTTTCTTTTCTTTTCTTTTCTTTTCTTTTCTTTTCTTTTCTTTTCTTTTCTTTTCTTTTCTTTCCTTTCCTTTCCTTTCCTTTCCTTTCCTTTCCTTTCCTTTCCTTTCCTTTCCTTTCCTTTCCTTTTCCTTTTCTTTTCCTTTTCCTTCTTTTCCTTTTCTTTTTCTTTTTCTTTTTCTTTTTCTTTTTCTTTTTCTTTTTCTTTTTCTTTTTCTTTTTCTTTTTCTTTTTCTTTTTCTTTTTCTTTTGTGTTTTTTGTGTTTAACAAGTGGCCAGGGGGGCGGGGGGGGGTGCATCCTCTCCTTTTTAATGCATTTTCATAGAGTCATAGAATAATTTGGATTCTAAGGGTCCTCTAGAGTTCAACCCTTGCTCAAGTATAATCAGATCAGGTTGCTCAGGGCTGTTTAAAGTGTTCATTGGGCACCCTCCAAGGATAGATGTCTCACAATTTCTCTGAGCACCAGTATTTGACACTCTTTATGGCTAAAAAAATGCAAAAATTCTTTACAGCTAATCAGAACTTTCCATGTTCCAACAATATCCATTGCCTTTCATTGTATCACTGTGCATCTTTTAGAAGAGTCAGGGTCTCTCTTCTCTCTATCCTTTCACCAGGCAGCTGTAGGCTAAAATAAAGTCTCTCCTAAGCCTTCTCTCCTCCAGACTGAGTAAAACCAGTTTCTTCAGTCTTTCCTCATATATCATGTGCTCCAGCCCCTGACCAGCATGGTCACCCTTCACTGGACTTCATGGTGTGATTTCATAAACCACCACCATGCTCTTGTCTCAGTTTTGATAAATAGGATCATGTAGCCAAGCTCTGTGAGGCATCTCTTAGAAGGCAGTTTCTCCTTCCCCCAGGACTTTAGATATCCCCATCTGGTACCATGTGAATGTCTTTTTCATAATGTTTCCACACAGATTTATATGCAAGCTTTTAAATGCTGCCTTATGAGAGCTTTATACAATGGCACATCTGCTGGAAATGATTTGTCTGCATTCTCCTAGAATCACATATATTCACAGGCATATTGGGTTAGTGTTTCACAATCATTCTGTTTCAGAAAGTATTTTCATCTTTCTTCTGGGCTTTGGGGAGACCTTATTGCAGTCTTTCAATCTTAAAGAAGGCCTATAAGAAGGATGAGGACAAACCTTTTGGCAGGGTCTGTTGCAGTATGAAAAGAGGCAATGGGTGCCAACTACAGATACAAGGAAGAAATTTTGCTGTGATGAGTGTGGTGAGGGATGGAACAGATTGCCCAGAATGGTGGTAGGTGTCCCATTCTTGGAAACATTCAGTGTCAGGATGGAACTCTGAGCAACCTCATCTAGTTGAAGATGTCCCTGCTCATCGCAGGGGGTTGGATATGATGACCTTTAAAGGTCCTTTCCAGCTGTTTCCAAACTGTTCTGTGATTCTAAGATCCTATGATTCAGCCTGTCCTGTCCAGCTAAGGAGAGTCTTGGATGACAATAGGTGTATTGTTATTAATACCTGGGCATATGAACTTGCATGTAAGGTGCTGCTGAATTATAGCCTTTTTCTATTAATCTTGAGCATTAAGGTGACCTTGTCTTCCTCCGTGGAGTCCTAATTGATTCCTACATTAACTGTACATTTTAACTTCATGTCATGAAGGAATGTCATCAGTATGTACCTACTTGCACTAAGGTAGTAAAGAAATGCTAAATGATATAATGTCATCTGGAACATACAATACTTTTATAAAACTTTTGTATTTGCAATATAGTTTTAGTGATTTTTAACTCTGCAAAATGACATTTTCATGTTTGAGTCCTTGAGTTCAGGCTGTTTCATAAAATAATTGGGCAAAGTTTGCTATTTTGACATTAAGAAACAAAGCTGCATGCTTGTGTCATTTAAGTAAAAAACTTATAAAATGAAGACCTTGTTGCCTTTTTTAAATCATGGCTTAGGCCTGTTTCTCTGGATGGAGAAGGACTGTGAAAAAAGTCTATGAGAAGAAAAACAATTTGCTTTTACCCATGAAAATGTAGTATCAACAGAAGCAAGAAAGTTATACAATAGAAGGAGAAAAACAGCAACATATCTGCACCTGGTATTTCTCTTTCTCTGAATGCTTGAATGCTTATGCTATAGGTGACCAATGGTAGTATATCATAGTTAATGATAGCCAATGAATCTACTGTAGTAATTTAGGAGCCAATGACTGTGTAAGACAAACAATAACATCCAGAGATCCATAAATAGAAGCTGCTTCCTGGAATAAACACCATTTTGCACCCAAAAGAGGCACTGTCTGTGTATGTTGTGTCCATCTCAACAGCGACACACGCCCACACTATTTTTTCTTTTATTTCATTAATACTCCATCAATTCATGATCACTGGAAGATCCAGAATGCTTCATGATGTCCTCACTGCTCACCAGACGTGTGAAATAATCACACCAGTACATTGTATGAAGCTGAGGAATGGATTCCTGAGTAACTTTGTCACACGATTTATATCAAAGAGAGACCCAACTGCTGCACTGAAATCCAGTTAAATTTAGTAATATTTTATCAGGGATTAATTTGGCTCAATAGGGTATAACTGTAACATTGTAGCAGCAGATGTTAAAAGCCAGAGCCTCATTGCACTAAGCACTAAACTGCTACAAATTGAAAACATAGTTCATACCACAAATAGCTAAGTGATGAACCTGCGGCACTAACTTTAACCAGTTTTTATCACTCAAAAACACCAGTTTTTGCCACTCAAAATTCAGTAGTAGCTGTTCTGCACAAGAAGAAGGTGATCACAATCTTCCACTTGACTGTGGAACAGCCCTAATATGTTTTCAGACCTAGATTTGGCTAAAGCCATAGAGAATTTGAGGCACTCATCATTAAAGTCTAAACTAAACTAAATAAAGTTAGTTAAAATAAAATAAATAAAATAGTAAATGCATTTTCCTATAGGTGTTCGCAAGGTAAAATCTGAAATTTTCTGTCAGTTCTGATGGAATTTGGAAGACCCTGATGGGTGGAAATTCATGAGACTCGATCAAAACTCTTCCTTTAGAGCCCATAAAGCAATAGATTCTCTGGGGAGTGACTTTTAGCCCATGAGATGTGGGAGCAAATCTTTGATTTCTTAAGGGTGGGAGGCAAGGCAAACTAACCTAGCAGGCTGTTGTACTATAGCAAATGTAAGCGTTTCAGTATTGATTTTGAGGTGCATTTCTTTACAAAAGACACTGTGACATGTTTTTATGCAATAGGACATACTTAATTGCACTTTAAAGCTTGTTTATCTGAAAATAAGAAATTATTTACTCTGAGCTTGCAGAGTTAAGGAAAAGTATGTATTGTATCTCCTTCTCCACTTTTTTTAAGTGGTTGTCCTACTGCACTGGGTTTATGTGGACCTTATTGCTCAGGTTTTGAGGATGTTTTCTCCTTATGGTGCCTGCACTTGCACCAGTCTTCTCTTATTCTCAAAACATTTGACAGATATTACCTAGAACTACTTCAGTTTTTCTCAATGGCCAACTAAGTTACTGTTCATATATTCTTCAACCATGCTTTCTTTCAGAATTACCTTTTTGCCTTTTTGATCAGAGAGATTTGAATTATATCTTGCCACCTGTTTAAGAGGTGCCTCTCCTGCCTCAAAGTAAGGCATGCACCTGTATGATCCTTTTGCCATAGTTTTAAAAGTGGAATGAGAGGGCATCCAGGAGTTTATCTACTAGCCTAAGAAGCCCCTTCACATCTGTGAGGCCAAAACTTCAAAACACAAATATTGGCCAAGCTGAAATGCTTGTCACCTTCTCACAGGGGAAGCCTTTCATTTCGACACAGAAATGGTTGTCCTAAGACTTATCTTCCAGGCGAAAGGACTTCCCCCTTTCCATCATGCCAAGATGGAGCAGAACCTTTCAATCTAAGGCACAGGAATTACAGTGTAGACAGAGTCCCTGCATCAGCACTGCTATTCCTTGAAATGTGAGAGCTTTCTCTTGTGGTTGGAGCAGCAAGGCAGTTTCCACTGGGGGATGACACATTATTTCCACCTTTCTAGGAAGGCATTAGATGTGGCATTAGATGTGTTCTCTCTGGTTTGACTGTCAGTTTGGACAACAGGATTAAACAGGGACTGGTCAAAGGATTGGAACCTTCACATCCCTGTTACAGAGTTCCATATTATCTGAACTGCTGAAAAGGCTTTCTATGATATTTAAAGTTGTTCACTCATATGAGGACTTCACCACAAAATTGCCCATTTTCTAACTTGATAACCTGGAAAGGGTGTACATGCTCTGCCAGTATTTAATTAGCCCTTGGCAGAACATTATACAGAACTATATTCAATTACTAGTATTTCATCTACCAGGTCCTCCCCAAAAAATGTCTGAGCTCTACCAGTGGATCTATCACAAGCAGATTGATACATCAGTTTGTGTCCTCCAATGCTAATTTTTCTCTGTCTTGAACACTCATTCATGTGTCTTCAACACGTTCATGAGAGTTGAACTATCAGGCTGCCTGTTGGACAGTGCCCTGACACTGTGGTTAAAACATATCCTCCAGGCCCTGGGACCTCAGTTTCAGTGAAGATAAGGTGAGATGAAGGATGCAGAATTTTAATATCAAGACTTTCTCCCTTTCTCAAAGAGACTTTTGCTGCTACTCCTCTACCTGTCACTGTGGAATGTGGGCTATTTGGCTCATCTCATTCTAGAAATGCTTTTCTCCAAGCTGCAGATGGAGAAAGATTCTTCCAGCACTCTTATTTCTCTTGTGCCTTATAAGTAATAGAAGGGAATGTAAATTATTAACTAGATTAGAGTTTTGGGTTGATGATTTTGTTTACCTTCCCATCAGTTCAGTCTGTTCCAAACTACCTGCTCAAACTGAAGCAGTCTGGTCTTTTGTTCCATGTTTCTTACCCTTAATGAAATCAGTTTACCATCTGAAACAGCCTTGAGCTGTGCTTATCAAGATCTTTCCCTCTGCCAGGCAAGTGACTTGCAGGAGTTTTAATTTGGTGCTTCATGTTCTCATGGATTCTCCTTCTCCACAAAAACTGGCATTCTTTGTTGTTACCTTCTCTGTTAGAAAAATCAGAGAAATTCATCCTCCTGTGATTCCTTCCTTGACCTTACTCTTCAAAGATAGGCCAGGTCTTAAGATGCAGCCATCATTTTTGCTGAAGGTCATCACTTATTTTTTTATGCATCCCTTCACCTTCTCTTGGGCTTCTAAGAAACATACTTTATTTTGTACCTTTAATAGCAAAAGAGGTCCCTTTATCTTTGTAGTACAGGCTATCTCAGAATATACAGACTGCGTATATCTCTGGCAGGTCCCGCAGTTATCTAGATGGATGGGAGGTGTCTCACTACTTGCTATAAAACGTAGGAATTGATACTTCCAACTGAGTGTACAGCTTCTGTGAGACTGTTGAGTTACTGACCCGCAGTATATCCACCACTCTCTCCCCAGGCACTGTGCCATCTCTGATGAGCTGCCTCAAGAGCTGCCGCAGCACTGGATAGAGTCAAGAACCTCTGCTAGATAATTCGTGGCAGTTAATTTTAAGAAGTCACACGGTGTGAGCAAATGTAGATATTAATTTGAAAGTTAAAAAGTAAAGAAGTCTATTAGCTCTGTAAGCTCTGTTAGCAGGGCTTACTTCTATGTTTTAGACCATGTCTGTGTGGCTGACCATTTAAACAATTTATGGTGTGATAGGGGGGGTTTATGCTTTTGTGACAAAGGTGATGACAACAGTGTGAATACATCATCCATGGTTACTGCAAACGAAAAATCTCTGCAGTCTGGAGGGATAAGGTGTAGGTGTATCCTCAGAATGATTTATTTATAGTCTTTGTATCCTAAAGAAGACTAATTACTATGAAGTAATTATCTTGGTTATGTTTCTTTCTCAAAGACCAATCTCTATTCTCTGTTCTACCTGTGGATTATGGTAAAGGATAATGGGACAGCAGTCTGTATCAACAAAGATGGACTGAAGCTTATAATAATAAAACAGATTATTGTTCTTTCTTACTATAAACAGAGGACCAAATGAAGGTAGTTTCCTCTAAAACAGATGTGAAGAGGACTTCAATACAAGCTATTTATCATACTAAATTTTGGCTGCTTATAACTGTGATCTCAGTTTTCTTTTTCATACATTTCAAATACCTATATTTTGCACTTGAAAACCATGTCTTAAAAAGAGATATATGAAGTATGTTTCTCATCAAGAATGCATTTTTATTCTTATTAGGGTTTTTTATTTTGAAAGCAGTTCCTACCTTCGAAAAAGTAAAATGCTTATTGCAGCATCTTCTCTTTAAATCAGTGAAACAGAGTGTTTAAAAAATCTTCATTAAATATATGGAAGAACTACAAGAGCAAGGCAGCAGTACATTCCTTGAGGAGTCAGGAAGGATAAGTATTCAGTGGAACAAGTGAGGATGTGCCTTTCAACTGCTTCATTTGTACAGTGATAGGGCTTCAGGTAAAATATGGTGACCGGGAAAAAAAACCAAAGCAGACAACCTTTGCCTTGGAGCTGCTTCTATGGAACTTCCTCCCAGCCTGTCCTCCACAAAGACAAAGTTGCATCTGGTGGAAAGGTTCAGGGACCTGCACCAAGACCTGAAGAACGTCGTGAAGAGCCTTGGACAAGTGCTGTGTCTCTGTGGAGGCAGCCTGCTCTGCCCACATGGCTCTGCTTATGGCTTGAAGGTAAGATTGCAATTTAAATACTTTTTCACATTTTATAAAGTCATTTTCAAAGCTGCTGTTCTTTTTTCTGACTGAATTTTTCTTGCCATTCTTGAAATATTTCTTTTACTGATTAAAAAAAAAATAGTTATCAATGTTTTTTCTCTCTTCTCTTGCTGTATGAAAGACCACATAAATGAGTAAATTAACTACTGGATGATAAAAAGAAAACTGATTTTACACAAAAGCTTGTCTTGCATGTAAAACAATATATCAGTACAGTCAGTATAGATCTGAGGTTTTCTATAAGAATTGCAATATTTTGATTAAAAATTTTTAAAAGAAACTTAATTTTGTGTAACTGTTATCCATTTGCAACTAATTAAAATGACATTGGAAGATACTGTAGTATACCTTTTTGTATTTACTGATTTTTAAGCTTTATTTTTCCTTCCTAGCTAATCCCAAAATTCGGAGAATTGCACTTTCATTTACAAAGCTTGAAAAGGAATCTAATTTAAAATAGCATTCGTCTTCCTGAATGTCCTCATTTGTACTTCACAAGTTACACATTAATAGATTGGGAGTCTTTTTCCTTGCAGAAAAATTTGCACTGTTTATATCTTTTATGTCAATAGGACCTTTGCATTGAAAGGTACCTTCTTCTAGCTGAGTCTATTTGTGTTTTCTCAGTGCAGACAGGCAGGCTCAAGACCCATCTTAAAAGCACTTGGGGTCTTGATGGTCTTTCTTTGTAGACAGCTGTTCCAGAACATCACTGCTTTTAATTCCTTACCAAACTCTAGAATAATAAGCTAATTCTAATACCTTTTTTATTTAAATAGTTCTCTTCTGTTACTGGTGCTTGTACATCAAATTCCAGATGAGATCTGACCCATTTTATATAGTGGTAATATTTCTTCTCTGTCTGTGGAAAATTTCTTGTCTGGCATACCACAGGATGCCTTTTACCCTTCATGCCTGAAGCACACTGGTGGCTTAGAGTCATTCTGTGAATTACTGGTATGCTGTTCTTTCTCCTTAATCAATTAAAACTGATGAACTCCTAAGTTACCGTGGACTTTTTTTTTCTTTCCCCAGGGCAGAATTCATCTTGCTTGACTCTAGTTGTCTAAATGCTGGGTATTGGGTATAAATCACATAAGCACTCTCTACAGTCAATGCAGGGAGAGAAAGAGACATCTCCAGAGACACATTCAAAGATGTCTGGGATAAATCACCTCCTGGATGTGTTTTTTATTCTCTTTCTGTTGACAGTGTAGTGGGCCTAGACAACCAGCTTGTCTCAATGTTGAATACAGGGAGATGAAGATTTCTACCCCTTTCGCCTCTGCTTTCTCTTAACACTGTACTGTTTTAAATTTTAACTCACATCAATTAGCATTTGTCAAGGTCATCTATTTCTCACTTTTTCTAGTGACATCTGATCATTACTGAATTGATGATGCTTCCCATCTTTGAGTCAACAAAGTGCCTTGAAAGGCACCAAGCACATTGTTTCTCCACAAAAAATGCATTCAAATCAAGGGATGTGCAGCAGTTTTCAGTATGTTTGAGGATATTGTTTAGCCAGTTAGAACATATACCCCTGCTTTTTAGACTTTTTTCCTTGTTTGCCCTATTCATATTTGCATTTCTTAATTTTTGCTTACAAAGCTTTCATGCGCTGTGAAAATCGAGAGGAAAGTTTCTCCAGAGCTACTGGAGGCATTTGTGTGATTACTTATCATATTTTTCATGCCAAGTAATTTTGAAATTGGTTTCTTTTGTTTGATGATACAGCTATTTTAAAACTGAACAGAGTATTAATTCCACCAAAAGTGCTTAAAAGTGAAGCTACAGCTCACTTCAGCAGTGAACAGTAAGAAACTGTTCCAGAACTAGTAATGTTAGATATTTTCTTTGAATACTTTAAATGCATTTGAGGTTCTTGAATCAAAATTTCTTTTACTGGATCATCATCAGAATATGGCTATTGAAAGAGGAAAAATTGGGATTCATTTAAACAACTGGAGACATTTTTATCAGAGGTCTTCAAATGTCAGATAGTCCTGCTGGGTTCCCCTTGAATTGGAGAGAAGTAGGCTCTACTAGATGCTACTCATATCACTGGAACATAGAGATCAAAAATAGGTAAGTGAATTCACATGTACGAAATACTCATTTCTCTCTGATCAGTTATTAAGGAAGTCCGAGCTGACCAGCTCAGATGTTCATGCTTGCCTTGTGGATGCTTCAAGTTGTTTGTTTTTAAAGCTGGCAAATGAAAAAACTCGGCTGAGAAGTTATAATGGTGTTGAATTTCTTCGGTTCGGAAGGTTTATGAAGATTTCTACATTTGGCTTTTTTGTTGTTGGTTTTTTGTTTGTTTGTTTACATTTATCGTTATCATCATAGTGTTTTCCCTTCCTTCTTTTATGTCATGGTGTTCTTTTAGCCCTTTTGAAAAGCCTATTTAAGCCAGTAGAGGACAGCATGGAAGAATAACTTTGGTAATACTGCACAACCTGGTGTTGGTTTTGGCACCATCATCTCTGCACTCCTTTGGTTTGGGATGTACCTTCCTTCCCAGTCTCTCTGAGTGCTCGGGGACCAGCACTGTCTGCCAGAGGTCCTTTTACAAATGCACTGCCCTCCCTAAGCCCTTCGTAACACCAGTGCTGGAGATAAAGCAATGAGCTTCAATAGCTTGAAAAGGAAGGTCTAAATTCTATATAAATCCCAATATTTAATTTTGTATCAAACATAAATAGGAGTGATTACAGCACTTCATAATTGTTCACAGTTTAACAATAGATCTTTCTGAATCCTCATTAGTATTTGTATAGAAATTACATAAATTGTATTTTGCAACATCTAGAGTGGGCAGAATTCCCAACTATACTTTTCTCATATTTCTAAATCCCATTTCAAGTAAATTGCAGGTCAGTATAATAAAAAGCAGAAAAAAGGCAGATGGAGAATGTGAAACATAATTTCAGGAATAATGCCATAGCTATATAAATGAGAAGTCAAAAAACTGTTTCTCTTTTCTTAGGCAAATGCCATGTTTTTACTTTGAGCATAT
>VZTN01033064.1:2695-18144 GCA_013400515.1 Erpornis zantholeuca | reverse complement strand
CAGTTTTGAATTAGAAATGCCGACAAAATGGTTAGCAGTATTTGCATATTGTGATACAGGAGATCAAGAATTATTATGTGTGTACAAGGACCTTAGTGAAATGATTTTGTAGAAAGTCAGTGTAACTTTGCAGAATCACCATTATATTTTGGAATCTTCATAACTCATGTTGTGTTGTGTTTCCATGAGATTTTTATTTCTTTTTTGGTAAGGGGAAGGAAAAGGCACCTGCTGGACTGTTTGATTTTATGAATAATGTAATATCTGCAAACTCATAGAATCATGTGTCTTGCCTCAGAAATACTGAAACACTAATGAAAACCTACTAGCGTTGTATGGAATCTGTATGCACCTCAATTTTCTCCCCTTCCTGCTGAAGGAGCAAAGTGATTTCTTTGTTGGTGTAAGTACAGAGAGATCTCTAAAGCGTGAATTTTCAATTATCCACAGAAGAACTGCTGACTGGTTCAGTGTTTTAGCAAAATCAGCTCCAGCAAGTTATTGTGCTCTTTTGGTGACATACTTCTGCTCTTCATCTCAGTGGTTAAGGAGCAAAGAGAAATGCTGTTACTCATCATACAGCTCCACTCAATCCATGCAATTATACCGTTCTTTTGCTTAGAGGAATGTTATTAGATGTAGCAATAATTTTAAATTTGGTTAAAAAGCATGAAAGGATAAGTTTTAAATAACAAACTGTAATACGAAAATGTGATATGAAAACTGTAAGCCATATGTAATATGGCTTATTGCAGTGTTCACGAGGAAGAAGGAAGCTGAAAGAAGTGAACAAAGGGCATCTCAGGTGGAAATAGATGCCATGAGGCTACAAGGAGTTGGATATCAAAAGAGGTTCATATGCATCATTTACCCATCTTTTATAAAATGTCATTGAGATGCATTGCACTTTATCTGATCCATGGCAGTCATCCCAGTCAAGCAGGTGTGCCATTTATCATGGTGCCGATTAGAAAAGACCATTCTGTTCAAGTTAATTTGAAATTTGAGCATGTGGAACATTGAACGACATTTTTTAAAAGATGAACCATGATATTTGCATTTGAAGTTCATAAACTGAAAAATGTAACTTTTTTAGTGTCAAAAATACTTGCTTGTATGTCAAACATTCCTTTTCTGCTCATTTCCTTGTCATTCCAAACCTTCTGCAATATTCAATGTCTATGTATTCTGCTGTTCACAGACAACCTTTACACAGTTTAATTCTCAAGAAAATATTTATGGGAATAAGATCAGAGAAAATGTACATTCCTTCCTGCATTTCCTTCCCCAACTTCTAATCCTTTCTAGTCAAAATTCATTTTCTAGAGAGAGTGTTATCATTCAAACTTGTGTAATTGACGTAATGAGAATGAAAGCAGGATAATGAGAATGAAAGCAGAATAAGTTCAGGGAGTACAAAGAAGTGTAGTTATCTGTTGAGAATTGTTGTTGGAGTCCAGGGAAGCTTGAGAGCTTCTCCTGCTACTCTGGGGGTCTTTCTATCCCAAGGGCTCCTCAAAACATAGCGTGGACTGTGACCTAAGCTTGTGGGAGAAGCTCCCTTCACTTTTGGGAGGACTTGGATGCACCAGAGAAGTGAAAAGATTTTTGTTTAGTGTACTACAGACAGTTTAGTTGTAGTTTTAAGATTTTGCTCTATGTATTCTATAGAGGCAACATGGAGATTTCAGGGTGTCTGCTTCTTCTTCTTGTCCTTCTTCTTTCTTCTCCTTCTCTTCCTTTCTTCTCTGACACAAGTTCCTGTGGTGTGTTGGTTGGTGGAGAAAATATAGAGGAGAAAGGACACGTCAATGAAATTGATATTCACTGGTGTTGGGAAAAAATAAGATACGTGGAATTTCCTAACTGGTTGATAGTAGATATAAAAGCTACCTGCTTTGGGTAGCCATTGCCTTTCTGCACTCTTGGGAGCCACAACACAGCCTGTGCTTCCGAGGTTTTGATAAAGAAAAAATAAACAAACCTTGAAAAAGCAGAAAGAAGCCTCGTTTCATCTTCTCAGGACATGGGAAACTGAACTAAGGAAGAAAGCCGAGCCAGAGGCCATCGGGGTCTCCAGCACCCTGATAGATTGCTCTGGATTTAAAATCCTTTTGTCTTTGATATCTAATTGACACTGTGGAGGAGCTGTCTTAGTGAGAACACTGTGGTCCTCCAAACTGAGAAGATGTTTGGAGGACCACAACTGAAACTGGGTGGAAGCTTGATGAGATGGATTCCTTTACATTTTGTAATTCTGGCTAAGTTGTGAATGAAAAGTATCAGAATGTATTTCTGAAATGGGAAATTTTTAATTTATATTTTCTTCTCCATTTATCAAGTTGAAATAGTACTTTAATGTAGTTTTCTAGAACTACATGTTCACCAGTGAGAGAGTTGCAGGCCAAACAGTGCACAATAATTATTTTATGCTTTTCCACATACTCCAAATTTAAAGATTGTTTCTATATTCCTAAGTTTTATTTTGGGAAGGAATATGTAATTCAGTTATGTAAGCTCCAACACAACTAACTGTGTCCTCAAATTGTAGTTCCCTTAAGAACTTCAAAAACAGAAACAGAAACACAGGTGATTGATTTTTCTTTGCTGCTTCAATTTTTGCCATTTGATAAGTTAGCCAGAAATTTATAAATAGTATAGTCTCAACTATTTTGAGGTTTCTGTTGTTTGGGGTTTTTTTAAAATATTGTTATTCCTTAATATTATTAATATTCAGTGAGAGGTTTTTTTGGTACCTGAATTTAATGAAATCAGTCTTTTGTGTTTTTGTAAGTTTGAAGCATATTCTTATTACAGATGATTGGCCAGTCAGTTTTGGAACTGCAAAGTAACTTGCAAGTGACACACAGAAGACTTAGCTTGTGTAGAAATTTAAAAAACGCACAATTTATAAAACTTTTTGACATTTGTTTAAATATTTTTCCAATGCACTCATTGATCTAATAAAAACAAAGACTAACAATAGATTTATGCAAGAATTTGGGATTGTTTTATTGTTGTTTTGCATAGATGTATGGTAACAGATGCATTACATTGTGAGTCTCAGCTGTAAATTTCAAGATAGCAAAAGGTTATAACATCAAGGTGCAGCTTCAAGTTTCAATTATGGGCTTTCTCTTCTGAAAAATTGTGTTTCATTGGATAGTTTCTTAGTCAGAATTAAATACTGTTAAAGTAGTTTTCCACTTGAGAGTACTCTCATAGTGTGTTTTTTTCAGTTTAATTGTATCTAAAAGTTGAATAGTGAAAGCTTTATTTATTGTTGGAGCTATAGGCACAAATATAGGTTAATGACTGGGTAAGAGAAGAAGCTAGCTTTTTATAGCAAAATGATCAGTTCTGTACAAACAGTTACAGGCTTAAGTGAAATATATTGAATTATTATTGTTTGAAGTATTTGGCCATCAGGATTTGATCCACGAAACATAAAAGTGCCTTGCTTTTAGTTGTACAGCCTTAGTAGGACACAAATGTTAATTCTCATCTCCTTTCATACTTTATTGACTTCATTTGAATAATTTAGTCATAATTTGGTCAGCAGGTCATTAAGTTGAGCTCTAGAAAGGAGATCGTACAAAATTAGCAGACCAGGCCAAAATTACACTTTTAAAACTGGCTGTGATTTACTGCTTCTGTATTTGCTATGTTTTATCACCATGTGGTTACTTTTACATCAAAGTTTTTTCAAATATTACTAAAAGTACCTTCAACTTCAGGACAGATTCCTCATCTCAACAGTAAAACATAAATTGAAATTAATAAAGAGATATTTTTGTAATTCTCCTAATTTTTGCTGTTACTTGTCAGTTGTATCTCTCCTTGGTTATTTGCTTTTCCTTAGGCAAGTCATAATTTAATATGGAAGTATATCATCAATTCTCATAACTGTTGACTAGCTGGTTTCAGTGGTTTGTTTAATTAGATGTTTTTTTTCTCTAGTAAATGTATCTTGATGGATATATTTACCTCCATATGGAATTCACAGTCTTTGAAAGCATAAAATAGAATATTCAAGACACAAATTAATTCAGAGTTGTTTTACAGTCATGTTACTGGTTTATGCCCTAGTTAGTAAGTCTGTCAAACATGAATTTCAAATGATGCCCTGAAGTACTTTTCAGGAGGTAAGTTCAATCTAAATTAAGTGCTACTTCCATGTTAAAATGGCAAATGGATTTTTAAATTTGCCCACAAACGACTGTAGTGTCCTGTATTAGAATTCATATTTCTTCATTTTCTAGTGTATAGAATCATCTTGGTTTCTAAGTATTTCTTTTTGGACAAAGGCATTTTCTAGCCTTGAGTATTTTTTGTAGAAACTGCTACTTTTTTGGCATTGACATTTCCCAAGCTCTAACATTAAAGCATAAATAAGCTGTTTACTGGCAAACGATTGCAGTAGTAGCATATAATCTGCTACTATTCACTTTGATGTGCAATTCTCTATGGAAAAAGGATTTCTTTCTCTTTTGTTTTACAGCTCCTGGAAGGAAACTTTGCCAGAGAAGTTAGCCATGAAGTGGATGGACTGATATTTCAGCCTACAGGAGTAAGTAGCATAAAGAATGGGTTTTTCTCCCTTTAGTCCCAGATGAAATTCTCGCTCTCTGTTCCCACTTGTCCGTCTACTGGCTAATCTTTGTTTTGGTGAGGATTACTTTGCAGTGTTGTTTCTGACTAGTTGCTATCTCATTTGCAGTATGTGTGATTTCTTATTAATCGATGGTGGTAGTTTTCAGGAATATCTCATTTTTTTTAGAGCATGTACTATGGATATGTACTGCTAAATAATGAAGAATTTTCTATGAGTGCATGAGTTCCATGAATCTTTCAATCATTAATTTGAGCTCTCATATTATTTTACTTTTTCAAGGATGTTCACGCATTAAAATGTCATTAAAATTCATGACTCATGTTGTTTTAGTGCAATTGAAGCATGATAAATTCTTGAGCCATGTCTGCCAGTGTAAAGGTATATGCGTGGCCTGGGGAGAAGTTACCAGAAGTACTGCAGACAACCAGAAAAAATAATGTAAGTGGTTCTTAAGCAGGAAAGGTGACTTTAAAAGAAGTCAATAGCATGGCCTTATCCATTCTATTAATCCTTCTGTTGAATCAGAAGCAGTGGATACACTGGAATGTGTATTGTATATTGGTATAGATCATTGCTGTAGCATCATCCATCTTGTCTTTTTTCTTAGCTTGCAAGTCATAGGATGGTTTGAGTTGGAAGGGACTATAGAGGTCATCTGATTCCAATCCCCTGCCAGAGGCAGGTAGGGGCACTTTCTACTAGATACTCAGAGCCCCATTCAGCCTGGCCTTAAACACTTCCAGGGATGAGCATCCACAACTTCTCTGGACAACCTGTTTCAGTGCCTCACCACCCTCATAATAAAGAATTTCTTCCAAATATATAATCTAATCCTACTCTCTTTTGCTTTGAAGCCATTCTCCCTTGTCCTGTCAATATGTGCCCTTGTCAAAAGTCCCTCTCCATCTCTTTTGTAGGCCCCTCTTAGATACTGGAAGGCTGCTATAAGGTCTCCCTAGAGCCTTCTCTTCTTCAGGTTAAACATCCCCAACTCGATCAGCCTGTCTTTACAGAAGAGGAGCTCCAGCCCTGTGATCATCTTAGTGGCCCTTCTCTGGGCTTGTTCTAATAGGTTCATGTCTTTCTTATGTCAGGGGTCACAGAGCTGGACACAGCAGTCCATGTGCCCACATGGCAGAATCACCTCCCTTGCCCTGCTGTCCATGCTTCTTGTGATGCAGCCCAGGGTGTGACTGGCGTTCTGGGCTGCAAGTGCACACTGCTGGCTTATGCTGAGCTTTTCGTTCACAACACCCAGGAGTCTTTTTTCCCAGGGAGAAAGTCTCAATGCATTCTCCACCCAGTCTGTGTTTGTGCTTGGGGTTGCCCTGACCCACGTGCAGGACCTTGCACTTGGCCTTGGATGTTTGCACCAGCCTACCTCTCAAGCCTGTCAGGGTCCTTCTGGATGGCATCCTTTCCCTCCAGTGTGTTGCCAGAATCAAGCAAGGAATTGTTTTCAATTATTTCAAATTTGACAGATATTTCTACCCTTCCAGTTACTTGTGGAAAGTACATGTGTCTATTTCTCCAGTTGAAACATACTTTTCCTGGTCTACTTCCTATACTGTAGATCTTAGCAAGGGGTGATGACACTCCCATCTGGAAATAAGATAAACTTCCCTATTTCAAGTTCTACATCAGCTAACTAAGCAATTAGGCCAAAACATACATTTTTTTCTTTTTATAATACATAGCTATTTCCAATTTAAAGCAAAACTACTAGGGTAAAGAAAGTTCATACTTTCATAAGAAGTCCTGATGATATCTTAGAATATTGTTAGAATCTAAAGCAATTGTAAAGGTATCTCAGAAACACTTCCCTGAAAATTAGAGGTTAAGCTAAGCAGAGTAACTACAGCTAAATTTGAAATTACCTTTTCTAGTTGAAATGAACTTACTGAAGAATGTATCTCTTAGTCACTATTACAGGAAATCAATATCTGATATGTTTTACATTTCTAGAACTTGTGTTTTCTGATTTAGCACACTAAAAAATTTATAACCCAACTAAAACAATTTTCTTTTATAAATGCTTATAAAGGTTATTCATCTTTAATGTATTTGTTTAATGTTCAAATTTTGGTGTTGTTTCTGAGTTTATGGAATGTAAATTTGTTGCATCTGTTATTAAAATTATTTTCCTGGATGAAGCAATGTGCAGTTTTCTCAGTGTAATTAGTTGAGAAAGTATAAATAATATATTTAGAGTGAAAGGTATTATTGTAGACCTTTTACTTGGAAAGAAGTAGTAAAGCTCATTAACTGAAAAGGATGAAGCTGATAGAGATGGCTTTTTTTTTAATATGATACATACAGAGGGAATAAATTAATAGGCAACAATACAAGAGCAACAGTATAATAGTGCATAAATGACCCCTTGAGAATACTAACTGAAATAATTTTTGTTTTGTAGTTGAATGCATGATGTATTATGTCTTTTCAGAGAGAAAACAACAACTCCCTGTTCTTGATTGGGGTGTAGAGCCCTGAACTTTGGTTATTGTGAAAGTTAGAGACCTTTATAAAACCTGTTTGCCTCAAGTGAAGAGACCATGGCATATCCAGAAGAAAATTAAGAACTATAGTTATTGACATAATTGATCTTGCAGAAAGAAAGGATAGACAGAAATGATGCTGAATTTTAGAAGATCAGGGAAATTCAGGAACATCTTTTGGGAGCTCTTGAAATCCAGCGTGTTTTGTGGAGTACACAAGTGTAGACAGGAACTGAAGCAAAATCACAAAGAAGAATGAAGTGGCAGCAGAAGAGGATAAACAGAATGTCAACATTTACAGGCAGAAAATTCTTTGGGGAAAATTACCCACACTTACCATATTTTTAATTAGTGAAGCAGAATGCAGAAGTTAACTATTTAATACAAAAAATGTTGAGCTTATTATTTCATACTGTTTGAAATTCTTTTCTGAGTTTCCCTTCCCCTCTGCCCTGGTTTACTCAGAGGTGTTCCACTTGTTGCCTGGTCTTAGACAAAGGCAACCAGACCTGACTATATGTGTATGTTCCCCACTAGCTACAAGCAACTCTGCTACTAGGAGTCAACATGGATGGAAAGTTTGGTTTAATTCTGATTTGCAATAAAACTCAAAATATCCAAAATGATCTGTGAATATGCTTTTAGCCTCTAAGGGCCCTGGGTTTTCTCACTTGTCTCTTTGGTTTGAAGAGATTTGGCATCAAGCGCCTCTGTATTAGTCCAGTTTTGAGAAATATGTATACTTTGATGAGAAGGGATTTGTGAAAAGATTTTACTACTGAATCTAGGGTTTCAGTTAGATGTAAGAGGATTTGTTTTCTTTTGTTAGTATTCCTATCTACACTCTTACTATGAATAGCAAGGTTCTTGTACTGAAGCAGAAATTATTTTGCCCTGTGACTGATGATAATAGAAACAACATTAAGGACTAAGGAGATTGTTTTCTGTCTGTGCAGGTTAGTTTATTTTGCAAGATCATACTAACTGAGCATTATTATTCCTAATTCATTGGTTACTTGAGTTACTTATATTGGTTATTGCTTGGAGTGTACAAAGTGTCATTTCACAGTGACAGTTGAAAGGCACTGGCTGAGGCATCCCTTCTTTTTCCCATTTCCTCCCTTCTCAGTCTGAAAGCTTTCACAGATCATGAGAAGAGGATGTTTAGTGGAACTGATGGGTGTTTTTGCCTCATTTATGATGTAAGAATGCTTCGTTGGTAGTTTGATGTGATGTGTGGTTCTTAGGCAATTCCTGCATTAACATATCATACTCTTAACAACTCCATTACAAGAAACAAATGCATTCTTACTGTTGTTTGTCTTCTCTTTGTACTCTTTTCCTTTACTCTTTTTTTCTTCACATGTTCTCTTTCTCCAGCAGCCTGTTTCCGCCATTCCTTTTGATTTCCCTTCTATGTTGCTTCTCCCTAACACTTCTTTTCTGTCCATTTTTTATCCATCCTATCACTATCACTAAAACTCCTAATGTGCCTAAATCAGTTCTATTCCATTTGATCAACTTTCTGATTCCTCTGCCTGCAAAAGGTTGGCAGAGCAGGCCCAAAGCTAAGTAGGAGTAAAATGGAGCAGCAGGAAACTTCATGGACAGGTATCTTACCCTGGAATCATGCCCCAGACAATGAGTGAGAAATCATAGTTTAAAGGTAAAAGCCTTATTCACAGATTCTGAATGCTTGTGTAAAGACTGGAAGCTTTCAGTCCTTTTTTTGAAAGGTTGCTTCAAAACAACAAACTTACATTTGTTTTAGAACACTTGCAGGTTGCCAGCCTGTATGCTTTTTATTAAAATCTCATAAATGGCCTCTTCTGATGGCAGAATTGGCTCTCTGGCCTGTGCCTACTCATCAGTGAAATTACTTTTCACGTCTACCTTGTAAATTGTACCTTAGCTAGATATTTCAGACTGTCTAATTTTTATGCTAGTAATCTCCTAATAACCAGCTTTCTTGCTGACTAAAACTATTGCTTTTCCTTTGCTTTGGGAAAGGATGTAGGAATTATTTTATTCCTTTAGCCAACTAAATGAAGATTCACTAGCCCTCAGTTAGGAAGGCCTTTTTCTGTGGAAAGCTTGTATCACAATTGATAATGTTCTGTTTTGTGTTTGCCTGGGGAGCTCTGTTACGTTTTTGCATTGGCTTCAGCTGATTTCTGTTTGGTACTCCTCAAAATAATGTTCTTATTTTGGATGAGGAATAATGTCCAGTTGTGTGGAATTGGGTTTTTTAGAGGGAAGGATGAAGGGCAGCTGCAGAGCTTTGTTCTTCTAAAATAAATGTTATTTTAACAGCTGAATTATTTAACACACAACTCTTCATACTCAATACTAATGCAAAGCTTAGCCTTTAAAATGAAAGAATAATGAACAGGTTTTTATAACCGAATAACATTGCATGAGTTATTACTGTATCTTTCTTCCCTTCCCTTGGCAGACTTAGTGGTGATCTGAAATGCTTGGTTGCCTGTTAATTATTTTTGCTATTCCCATTGTATAATAGGTTATTTTCTGTCATTGTAAAAGTTCATCCAAAATCACTGAAGTTAAAACTGAACGAAATATCTCCAAAAGATACCACCAAATAAAATATCTCCATGATTTGTTTCATTAAGCAGTGCCAGTTTGCCCAAAATAATCCTGTATAATTGGAAAGCCTTTTCTTCCACAGTATATATTTTATCAAATGGTGTGGAAATTTTTAATCATAGACCTAGTCACTTGTTGGCTTGTTTCTGAAACTCAGACATCCTGTTTATCAGTAATGAGGCAACAATTATTGTTACATATTTCTAGTGCAATAGCAAGTAATGGCTTCAGACAGACTCAGATATAGTCTCAATACCAAAGCTGATATATAAAGGCTTAGGAAGAATCATATAATAGAATAGATTTTTTGCTTCCAAGAGTTTCTGGATTTAGCTTTCTAATTTTGTAGTGATTCATGTAATATTTGGAGGCAATGGAATAGAATAGAATGGAATAGAGTACTTCAGTTGGAAGGGACCTACAGTGATCATCTAGTCCAACTGCCTGACCAGTTCAGGGCTGACCAAAAATTTAAGCATATTCTTAAGCACATTGACCAAATGCCTCTTAAACACTGAGAGCTTTGGGGCATTAACCACCTCTCTAGGAAGCCTGTTCCAGTGTTTCATCAGCCAAGTATAGAAATGCATCCTGATGTCCAGTTTAAAAGCCCCTGGCACAGCTTTGAATTGCTCCCACTCCTATCACTGTGAGAAGACATCAGCACTCAGTTTGTTAAAATAGATGCTAAGACCACCTGATTTTTTTTTTCTCTAGAGTTTGCAGCAGAAGGAAGGAGAATCTGGAGAGAATAATTTTCATCAGTCGTGGTGTTGATCCACATTCCTAAAACCTTTCATGTATCTTTAGAGTATCTCTTTGCTAAATGTGATATCTTCTGTAAGAGGAATGTTCCTGACTAAATCTGTTACCAGTCAGGGGATGTTGTTGTCATGTCAGTGTGCACTTTTTGTGCAGTTGTAGGTTTTCCTTTAACAGAGAACTTCCTGTCAATCTCCTGAAATGCCACTGAGCTTTGCAGCTCTTTTCTGCTTATGAATAGTTGTTATATTCAATTTCCATGGCTATGTTCCTTGCAATTCATCTCTTAAGTAGCTAGTCCTATTTCAAGTATACCATTTTTTCATATGCTTTACACACATACCCAAATATATTAGCAATACACCGTATTCCTTTGAGGGGTTTTCTGTGACTATACAAGTAAAATTTTTATACCAGTTGAAGTTTGTCTTTGCTTGCTTGGGGTGATTTATTTTCTACTTTTTTTTGAAATCAGAAAACTAAAAAATAAGAAATGCTGACATAAACAACAGTAAGTAAGGTCTAATTAAATTAATTGCAGATAATTTAATTAAATTGTTAGACTCCTAGATACAAGTACCATGATTTTTGAACATAGCAGATTTTTATGATTTAGACTTATTTTCCAAGAACCTGAGGTAATTCACACCCCAGAAAATTTCTACATTTCTTATAGGTGCAAACTCCTAGCATCCAGAGTTGAAAAAAAAAAATTGGCCACCCTCCCCCCAACTTTCCCTCCATGAGTCATTTTTAGCTCTAAATATAGTAAGGTTGGGGTGCAGCAAAAGTTTTTCTTGTTTAACTTTCTGCTGTTGCTCCTCTAGCACATTCAGATTGAAATGCAAAGGTATCTGCTATTTGCCAGAATTGTTTAACCTGACTTCCTTATTATGCCAGCCTGAGTAGATGTCAGTGCCTTGAGTCTGATTACCTAAGGAGAGTGTTGGTTGTAATTGGTATGTTGTCTCATTTGCTTGCTAATGACCTATACTGCCTGACAGTCTGATTTCTCTGTCAGTGAACTGCATTTATGGGTGCTATCTAAACAGGTTCTTGAGCTTCTGTTGTGCAGTTTAATCATTCTGCCTGCCAGTGGCAGTGGGAAAGATCTTTCCTACATTATGTGTACTGGTCATCCTTGGGATTGTCAGTTGACATTAATATAGTGGTGTCTGTGCATGTGTTGTTTAGGAAAAGAAAAAAAAACTACTTTCTCTGGCTGCTACAGTTTTAAATCTTGGGAAAATAAAGATGTAGAATCATTCATAAAGGCTTTCAAAAATAATTTTTGCATAGCTTCTTTGTCTCAAAGCTGGATGTTAGGGAGCTTGTGGAGTGCACTTACTGTCATGCTTCTAACTATGTCAGGTTGCATGTACCTTCTAACTAAAATAAATAGTGGGAATAAATGTTAGGAATATATACTGTAAACGGGATTTCAGATGAGAATACCAACACTATTGTTCAGCTTCTGCAAAACATACCTGCTTTTAAAAGGGTAGGTCTGTATTCCAAAAATTACATTAACTTTTATGTGTTGTGGATCAGTTTTGGAAAAAAAAAATCTCTTTTATAGCTGGATAGGGAAATCTAAGAGAGTTTTTGATTTGAATCAGTGAGAACTCTTTACTGAATCATCTGATTCAGCTCTTCAGTAGGCTAATGAAGTGGTCACTTGTCTTCATGGCAGTGTTCCGACTCATCCTGAAATTTGCACCAGTCTCTCCAAGAGAGAGAAGCTGGTAGATCAGGAATGATTTGAAAACTAGACAATATAGTAGAATGTATTTTGTCAGTACTCTCTTTTCTTCAGATCCCAGAATAGATATCCATAAAAATTTATTATCCCTCCATACTCTGTCTATCAAACTGAAAAGATTTAGCAAAGTATCTGGAAGAACTAGGTTGTTCTGGAACCATTGTTTTCTCCCAGTTCTGTTTTCTATACATGGCAAAACAAGACAGCCAACAAACCTTTCAAGTTTTCATGAAGATCCTTCATAAAATGTTCATATTCTTTATTAGGCAGGAGCACAGCAATAAAACAAAAACAGTGGTTATCAGCATAAACAGAATATTTAGCTAGATCTCCATCCTGCAGTTCAGTGTAAGCAGTAGCCCAGCATTTCAGGAAAATGATGGATATACCTGAGATGTGAGAAAACAGCGTGACTTTCAGAGGAGTATCAGTACTTGCATTGTGGTATCTGGATGGTCAAAACATTTAAAGACACTTTATTTAAAAGCAGAATTATTTATTCTACATTACCCTGTTATTTGTAATTTGAAGTGTTTACTGGGTCACTGTTGTTATAAACAGCAATTTTGAAAACGGATGATAAATATCACCAAAGGGTAACCAAATTTTTTAATTATTAAAATATTTTTCTTAGAAGCTAGCATGTATTATTAGAGAAGTCTTTGAAGGTAACTGTGTATTTGGTGACTGCACATTTAAAATAATCACGCTCCTGGTACTGTACAGAGGAGTATTCTGCAGGGCTCAGAAGTGCCTGTGGAATAGTATTCTGAACTGAGGAGGTACAACAGAACACTGTGATAATTCAATCTCAATCTCCTTTTGACTGACAGTAATTTTAGTTTCAGTTGTAATTGTACTTTCTGTTCCTTTCATCAGCTCTCCTAGCCTTTGATATTACAAAAATAGTGAACCAAGTCCATTAACATGATTAAAAATGAAAGTCTTGAGCTTGGTATGAAAGTTATAAATCGCTTCTAAGAAAACTTGGTTGTCTTCAACTGAAGTGCATGGTGAATAATTTAGATGTGATTGTATCATACAGGTCTGCTAAGTACAGAGGTAGAAGGGCAGTGCTGGACTTCATGCCTTGATTATAGAAGTCAGTGATAAGAAACCCCATGAAAGTTTCCTATGTAATTAGTGCAGATATTCCTAAAGCAAAAGCCTAATTTTCTTTTAATGCTGCTAGTTGTGTTTCTAAAATGAAATTCAGGTTTTCTCCACATTACTCTAGAAGCTTTCCACTGAAATAGAGGAATGTACAACTGTGACATGTCTGCTAGTTTGTTCTGAAAGGGGAAAACTATTAGATGTCTTAGCCTGAAATACTTCAGATTTCCAAAATGCAGATGTTCTGTACACTTTGAATTGTTCATTAAAAGACAGTTAGTACACTTGTTACATTCTATCTTGAAAGTTTTGACAAGTTTGAACTGACAAACAGTAGGTTCCTTGTTTCCAAACAGTGATCACTAGAAATCCCAGGAAGATCTTGCATCTGTATATTCATCCAACCACTGAAACAAAACATGTTTTAAGCAACACAAGATTCTCTAGAGAAAACTTTTGAGAGCAATTGAAATATGTGTCTTTGGGACTTGTCAGACAGTGAATTGATGTTGCCATTGTTAAGGGAAAATACAGCTTGTTCTGTTGCTAATGAGAGAAAGGAACCAGAAAAATAAAAGATAATTCTAAATAGTTTTGGAAACAACTGTTTAACAAATATATGTTGATCACAGGATCCAGTGCTCATAGTGCTCAGAGCTCAGAACAGGTGAAAAAAGAAGTTTGCTATATGGTTAACAAAATCAGAGTTTCAAGGTTATTCCTTTTGTCTTCAAGTATAAAGTGTAAAATTCCAGTTCCCTACTTAAATCTGTTTTGCAGGATGTCTGATGCATATGATGGTGAGAAAAAAAGTAAGTGTAGTTGGAGAAGAGAATGGCAGAGGTCAGTATTTGCTAGTATTTAGGCAACATTCGTTTGCAGCAGTCTTACCATCAACTAACATCAAGCAAAGCAAATTGATATTTGGCTTTTGGGGTTCCTTCCCCTACTCCCCTTACAGAGCTGGCTCAAAGGATGGCAGACAAAGGCCAGTAGACAAAAGCACTACTGCTTTGTTATTTACAGAATATTTTTTAAAGGTATCAGTTTTAAGTAATACAGATTTTTCTGTAAGACAAACATGTGTATAGTGAACCATATACACTTTCTGAAACCTTCAGAGCTTTTTTTTTTTTTTTTTTTTTTTTTTTTCATTAAACTGANTTTTTTTTTTTTTTTTTTTTTGAGCACTAGCATGCTTTTGGAAGAATATGTTTGATTTTTGAGTAGAATCAGCTCTACTTTTTAAAATATATATAGAGCCTGGGATACATCCATGTATGAAGACTGGTAAAGTTTTTTAAAATTTATTTTCAGACAGCTTAAGTATTACAGTAATACAGTCACAATGCTTTTCATTGTTACAGGATTTGGATTAAACTTTATTTCATTAAAATACTTGAACCAGTAAAGAACATGAGTGTAACTTTTCATAATTTGCATATGAACAAGAACAACCAGATAAATTATTTTTGTGATTATTTGTTGACATTTTAAAAGATTTCTGCAGAATAAGCTGTATTTTTTATGCTTGCAAGACCTGATATTTTACTTGCAAAATTGTCAGAGGTAAAGTATTTTTGTACCCTTTTGCACTACTGACCCTTTTCATTTTCTGGATGGAAGGAACACATAGTACCATGTGCCTTGTATTTAGTAACAGGCAAGGAAGTGAAACTTTGCATTGGTCATCAGATTGGAAAATGGGCCAACAAGCATTGTCACAAAATAAATCAGGATTTTTTTTTTGGTCAGAGTCATGAACTGCATACAGATAGTTCACAAACAGGACCTAATTTGTCAAATAAATTTTCATTGAAAATCATTCCCATGGCTCCGATTGCTATGCACTACGCTGGTCCATCTCCATGGAGAGCAGCTACAATGCTACTAGAAGTCTTTGTTCAGCTAGTTTTGAGAGTTTTGGTTGCTGGGTTGGTTGATAAAAAATTTAAATTTTTGTGTAACAGCTGGTAATGAGGGTTGCTTAGGTGTAATTATGTATTTTTATATTTTTGTAAAAATTATTTTACTTTTATTTTTTATGTGTCTTATTCTGTAGCTCCTTCTATGTGTTTCATATAAGATGCTA
>VZTN01033063.1:2834-16123 GCA_013400515.1 Erpornis zantholeuca | reverse complement strand
CATCCCTAAGTTTGCAGAATACTTACTGAAAAATATTCTGAAAACCACCGTAGTTTTTTCCCTCGAGGATTTCCTGACAATTTTTCCAATTCTTGTTTAATATCCCTGGAAACTTTACCACACAGCAAAGGAGGAGCGCCAGACTCCACAGCACGATCTAACACACACAAAGATTTATATATGAAATCAAAACAAAAAACAACAAAAGGAATAAGAATAGTAACATAAAGAAAATGAAAACAATGGTTTATACAATTTGCTTACCTGTATTACCAATAATATCATCCCAACATCTATCTATTATGATATTTATTTGTAGAGGGTTTATAAGAGGTGTCAATGACCAGAGTCTCACAGTGGAATCACGAGAGCAGGATGCCATAGTAAATGGACGACTAGGATGACATGTTAATCCTAGTAGAGAGGACATTGAAAAATGTAGTCAAATAAGCTTATCTAATAGCCTGACTGATTAAATTACTGTATAGATTTCAAAAAATATTAGAATGCATTTCAATACAGAAATAAAACAAAATTTAAAAAATATTACCATATACATCTGCACCATGATCATAAACCGTGTCCAAACATGTTCCATCTCTTGTGTCCCAGACTCGAATTGTATAGTCCCAACTGCCAGATATTAGTAGGTAAGGAATTTCAGGATTCCACATCAGTCCCCGTACTGGAGCTGTATGTCCACTAAGAACATTTATACAAGCATCTTTTGTATAATCCCATATCCGAACAGTACTGAAACAGGATAAGACACCACTCTCCATCAGATCACCTATTGAAATATAATTATCTCTCTACTTCAGCAATATTTTAAGCTTCGCATTTATCAGAATATTTATTTGCTTCACATCAGGCCTCAAGGATTGTAGTGAAAGGGGCTAAATTTGGCTGGCAACCCGTCACCAGCAATGCTCCTCAGTGTTTAATTCTAGGGCAAGGCCTGTTCAATGTATTTTATTGAAAAGAAGTTTCCCATCAGGTTGTTTCCTGTCATGAATTACTACACTATGAACTAATAGATTTTAATTCAAGTATAAACCTCTAATGAATTATAATGGGGAAAACAATAGAAGCCAATTCTACAAACTTTACAAAATATCCTTTAAAAAATATCTTGAATACTCTGCAGGGAAGTGGCTTAGAATCACAGAAAAATGCTTCCTCCTGCTTACCATGGACCGATGTGCTCTCCTTCAAAAGCAATGTCATCAAACCAACAAAACAAAAATATCTAATACTCATTAAAATTCTCTGCACATTCTAATTAGGCAGATAGATTAGATACTTTTGAAAAATATCAAAGAGCAGGTCTTGCACCTGTTTCTTTAGACATAATGTAAACATGGGGTATCTTCCTTGTGTTATTCCTTGAAATAATAGCATCAGGCACTGAACCTACTCTTGGGAAAACGTTTGGAAACTTGCACTACTGCAGCAATTGTGACAATTTTAGATAATGATCCTGCTGCCCAAATACTATATAAAGCTAAGAGCAAAGCTAAAGCCTGAATCTAAACAAGGCAGAGATTTAGATAATTAAGTATTCACAACACCATTACAAGTAAAGATCTTAAGTTTCTTCAATAGGACTGCTTGATGTTTAAGTTTTTTAATAGTTCAGAAATACTAACCCATCATCAGAGCCACTGCAGAGGATTCCTTCTCTGAGAGGAGACCACCGTACATGAAACACCTTTGCAGTATGCCCAGTAAAAACTTTTAGTGGTTGATCAGAGCTGGTTGCCAAGTAGTAAACACGAACGTTCTTATCCTCACAACCAGTAGCTATCATATCTCTGCAAAATAAAACCAGCAAAATCAGAGAGATGATCAATGTCTTTTTAAATAAAAAAAAATTATGTGCAATTTGCAATTGTTTTTTCAAAGAATAGTGCATTTTTGCTTCTCCTTCATCTCTTCAAGATGTACCTATTGATAATCCAATTAAATAAACTAAATCAGGAAAAAAATCTGATAAAGATTCATTAGTTGCAATAGGGAATAGTATTTGCACTACAGTATGACCATGCACCCAATACACAACTATTAAGAGATTGAATCACTACTTTTTTTTTTTGACAAAAAGTTCTCATGTCTTTTTTAGGAATTCTCTACAAAATTTACATATAATCACAATGTATTTAGTTGTCTTCTGCATCTTTACCTTAGCAGCCATTACAAGGACACCAATCTAAATCCCTCATTCCTGATATTGAATGTCTGCTTTTCCTCCCCCCTGCTCCCTTATATATTCAGCTAGATACATTTTTTTTCTCTCATCAATATGAAACAATCCTCCATTGAAAGTTAAGGAATTTCATGGTGGTCAATGAAATATTCTACTGGGAATAGAGAGCTGCTATAGGCTTAGTCTACTGTGGAACAGATAATTCAGTGTTTTAGTATCACAGTGAATATCACATCCTAGATAACTTCGTGTTACTTTGCTCATAATCAATTTAAATAGTAAATATTGTCAATTCTTTGGGTTAATTTTTACTTACTTGTTGTTTTGACTCCAGTCACAGCCAAACACTGCAGCTGGATGTTTGTACTTGTGAAGAACATTGCCATCAATGGTTCGAATAATACTGAAAACAATTACAATGTATTATTATAAGCAAAAATACATTCTCAATAGGCTATCCAAAATTAAGTTTTATTCTGTGCAAATAAGCCAGACAGCAAAAAGATATACACAAACATTAGGAGAAATAGTCACAAAGAATATCAGCCCCTCAATTACAACATCTAACTGGATGTTGGTTGTCCAACATCTAACTCTGCTTCATTATCTATGTTTCTTCAGAGAGGCTTTAAAGATGTTCACTGTAGTACATCTATTTTGAAAGGATCCCCATATCCCAAAATTAAAGTTGTAGTCATGGCTGTAAAGTACAAATAGAACTTTAGGAATTTAAGAAAAAAAAAAAAGTTGATTGTTTGCTAAAATTGCTGCCCATTATGTTTGAGCTGGAATGACACAGGTAGCACAGGAAACAAATGAAGAAAGATTTTTAAAATGTACTGAAACACAATATAGGCAAAACTGCTCTCAATGGATATTCATGCATTTTTAGAAATGAGGTATTATATCCTGTGATAGTATGCTTGTAATTACTTCATTATAAAATAATACTTTTTAGTCCTTGAAACAACAAACTAAAAAAAAAAAAAAATATTAAAAATTAAGCAAATTGGATGGCTTTTGAAAAGTGTCCTCTACAGATAAGAAACGTAAGAGGATATTCTTGTCCAAATAAAAATCAGTACTTAGTTTCACTATCAAAGTGTCTTAGACACTATTCCTTTTGAAAGCATTTCCTTTATTTTTTCTTAAAACCGTGAAAAACATACCCTAACAAGTACAGAAAACTAATATAATTCAAGTTTTATTCAGTAAGAAAAGTTTTATAATTAATTACTGAGAGTACTGTCAAAATTTATGGACTTGAGAAGTGCATTTAGCAATTTTTTTTTTCTTCCAATAACACTCACCAAAATCCATCACTGCTGCAGGTTGCTATTCTTTTGGAATCTTTATGACTCCAGGCAATGCAGAAGATTCCATTCTTTCCATGCTTCAAAAAATGCAAAATACCTATCAATAAGAAATAATTCACCCCTTTTTCTCTCATCTATTGACTCATCTTTTTTACTTCATTCTCCTATGGACTTCAGCCCCTTTCTCCCAGTCCAGTATACTGTACAAAACCGCATTATAATGAGTACCCAATACAGCTGGATGCTTGAGAATCCAAGTCCAAAACAGTGGGAATATGGAGATAGGTAGTAAAACTGCTGTAATCTCCAGGATCCAAGAGACAAAACTGGGTGAAGCTGAAGAACAAGCAATCCATAACTATATAAACCTGAAGCTTAAATAAAGAACACTGTGGACAATCAAGAAGGACCTTTGGGTGACTGGTAAAGGGGTGTGAAACACAAGTTGTGTTCTCCTTCGTCCTGCCAGTTGCAGGGAATGATGTGGCAAGAAACGGGAAGATCATGCAGAAGAATATCTGGATTTGATACTGGCGTTACCAGCACAGTTTTGGGGGTTTTGATCATGGGTCAGTTTATACAATACCAAGCCAGCTGGCAACAAATGAGGTCCACCTGTCTCAAAGGAGAAACAGGATCTTAGGTCAGGAATTTTTAGGGCTCACTGAGAGACCTTTAAACGAGGTTGGAAAGAGGCCAGGGCCAGAGAGAAGGTGCAGGGAAGGAGAGAACAATAGAAAGCACTCTAGTAGCATATGGAGGCTTTAAGAGGCAGTACCTGAAGCAAGCACAAGCAGCCAAAGACAATCACTAGACAGGACTATGGGGCATCCCTTTGGACCTCCACTGGGATGCAGACACAATCAAACACTTCTATAAAGTGCCTGTACCCCAATACACACAGTATGGGGAACAAACAAGATGAACTACAGATCTGTGTGCAGTCACAGGCCTTTGACTGCACTGTGATTACAGAGACACAGTGGGATAGCTCATATGACTGGAATGTTTAGGAAAGACAGATCAGGAAGTGACATTGGTGGAATTGCCCCCTGTGTGAGGCAACACTTAGGATGTATCAAGCTCTGTCGTGGGGTGAATGATGGCCAAGTCAAGAGCTTATGGTTTGGGTAAAAGGGTAGTCACTATAGAGGGTGTTTGCTATAGGTTGCCTGATAGGGGAAAAAAAAAAGTGGAGGAAACCTTCTACAATCAGGTAGAAGCAGCCCCAAAGTCACAGGCACTGCTTCTTGTGGGGCACTTTAACTACTCTGACATCTACTGGAGAAACAACAGAGAAGCATGAAGAGTCCAAGAGATTCCTGGAAAGTGTTAATGACATCTTCCTGTCACAGGTAGTGGAGGATCTCACAAAGAATGTTGTGCTGCTTGAACCTCATACTATCAAACAGGGAAAGCCTTGTGGGAGATATGAAGGCTGTGGGCAACCTTGGCTGTAGTGACCATGAGACTGTGGGGTTCAGTATCAGGCAGGGTGGAAGCAGGGCAGCAAGTAAACTATCATGGACTTCAGCAGAGGTACCTTTAGTCTCTTCAGGGATTTTCTTTGAACAGTTCCATGGGAACACACCTTGCATGGAAGGGTCCAAGGGAAAGAGTGATATTGATGGATCACTTCCTCCAGGCTTAAGAGCAGTAAATCCTAATGAGCAGTAAATTGGGTAAAGACGACAAGAGATCTTCACACACTGGAAGTGTGGACTTGGAAGAGTGAGCAGTGAGGTGGGTTGAGAACTAGCTGAACAGCAGATCTCAGAGGGTTGTAATCAATGGCACAGGGTCTAGTTGGAGGCCTGTCACCAGTGGTGGCCCCCAAGGTTCAACAATGGGCCCAGAATTGTTTAGTTTGTTCATCAATGACTCGATGAAGGGGCAGAAGCCTCCTCAGCAAGTTCATTGATGACACAAAGCTGGGAGGAGTGACCAATACCCCAGAGTGCTGTGCAGCCCTTCAGGAGGGCCCTCAGCAGGTTGGAGAGATGGGCAGAGAGGAACCAGCTGAAATTCAGCAAAGGCAAAGGCAGGGTCCTGCACCTGGGGAGGAATACCCCCAGGCACCAGTTCAGGCTGCGGGCTGAGCTACTGGAAAGCAGCACTGGGGAGAGGAATCTGGGGGTCCTGGTGGACACCAAGCTGTCCATGAGCCAGCAATGCCCTTGTGGCCAAGGAAGCCAATGGTGTCCAGGGATGTATTAGGAAAAGCATTCCAGCATGTCAAGGAATGTGATCCTGCCCCTCTACTCAGCCCTGGTGAGGCCTCACGCAGAGTGCTGTGTCCAGTTCTGGGTTCCCCAGTACAAGAGAGACACGGAGCTTTTGGGCAGGGTCCAATTGGGGCAAAGAAAATGACTTCTCTTACAAGGAAAGGCTGAGAGAGCTGGGCCTATTCAGTTTTGAGAAGTCACAACTGAGAGGTGACCATCAATGTCTGTCAGTATCTGAAGGGAGGGTGCCAAGAGGATGGAGCCAGGCTCTGCTCATTGGTGCTGAGCAATAAGATAAGAGACAGTGGGCAGAAACTGATGCATGGGAAGTTCCAGCTGAAGGTGAAGGACTTCTTTATTGTGTACGTGGTCAAGCACTGGAACAGATTGTCCTGAGAGGGTGTGGAGTGTCCCTCTCTGGAGATGTTCCAGAACCATCTGGATGCAATCCTGTGCCATGTGTTCTAGGATGGCCCTGACTGAACAGGGAGGTTGGACCAGATGACCCTCTGTGGTCCCTTCCAACCTTACTCATTCAGTGATTCTAAATACGGGTTAGTTACTTGTTGGAATAATGAAGTTAGTGGGCATGAAAAATTGTGGTATGAGAAAATTTAAGTGGGATGTGTATCAGATATTTAGTAGCACAAATAAAAATATGTCAGAATCCCAGAACTCCTTAAGGTAGGTGTGTTTGTTTTCTGCTCGTACCTCTCCTCACTTCCCCACCTCTCTTCTTAAAGAGCATCCCTTGTACATTGATGCAGATCCTACAGTTAAATAATTATGCCTGTTTAATCTGAAGATCACAGCTATATACTAGGAATACACAAAATAGTGTAAAATACTACAGCATAGTATTACACAGCTCCTTCTACCAATAAAAATTATGCTACTATATCAGGACTTAAAAAAGCCTGGATAGGCTTCAGGAAATACAAGGCAAGCTGCTAAATGAGTCATACTGCTTAATGTGCTGCAAAATGGAGCTTTCTAGATGTCAGGGCCTGAATGTTTTTTCTGGCCCTTATGTTTGAAAATACAAAACACGGTTTTCATTTTATTGCTGAGTCTGTATCTCCATATTATATTTACACAGTTAAGAAGGAATCAGCTATGCCTTTGCCATTTAGCCCCACAGGACCAATTTTGAGATAATGGAGTCCATCTGGTGCTTCACAACTCTCATATCACAAATCTAGTCTGAGGGAGTAAAAATACTTCTGCCACACATGTAAACTGGCACCCACATAATTCTATAGATTTTTATACAGGAACTCTACGTATGAACTTTGGCCATCTCGAATTGTGGACACCAGAGGGAATGACTAACTTACATTTCATATAGACAAAAAAAGAAGTAATCTCATCTTACCTCACTGAATCTGGTTATAATTTTGCCTTTTCGAACATCCCAGATAAAGCCACCATTTCTGGATGTTCCACCCGCTATGCAGTTCAGATCTCCTTTAAAGAAAGATGTCCATAAAGTATTACAATAATTATAAAATCACAATACTGTTTGATGGTGGTTCTACTTTAAATTGAAGAAATGTAATATGAACAGAAGACATCAGTGGCACAGAGTTTTCCATAGTTTAAGGCCAGCATTTGCTACTAAGTCACCAATTTCAATGAAAGCCTGACCTGTTTTTCTACATTCCTGTTTTGAGGAATGGTCAAATAAAAATTGTATTGCTGTAAAAAGTATCTTAATGCCTGCTGAAAGTCTTGCATGTAAGAAAGTAATGATCAAGATGCATAAGACTCAAACTTGAAAGAGAGATAATCTCAATGTTTCAAGCTTAAAGTTGTAGTAACTAGTGCATTTTCCTTTAAAGTTCCCTACATATTTAGACAAATGATAAATATGAGACTGAACCTTTAGGAGTATTTTGTTTTCCTAATCTTGCACCATTGCTGCATCTAAGACCATCAAGACTGTACCCAAATCTGTAATCACACTCTACAGGGTGGAAAATCTGAGTACAAAATCCCAGTGAGAACCTGAAAGTTCAATTCAGGTCTAATCCAAAAGTCACCAAATTCTCCTCACCACAGTGACTCTCTAACCTAATATAGCTATGCTTTTCATAAATAGCAGATTTATAGGAAATTTTTGACTGTTATTTTATTCCAAGCTTCAGAGGCAGAAAAGACAATCTATGCAGGAGGAGTCTAGTGAGGTAAAATGAGAATAGACTAAGGCAGGAGAATGACGGGGGAGAAGAAAGAAAAAGGAGCAATCACTTTTTTTCAAAGGTCTTCTGAGACCAAAAAAAAGTGGCATGTCTTAGATTATATATTAGGAACAAAGAACGAGGCAGATAGGAACTGTCTGGTAGTAAGGTGAAAGAAGCAGAAAAAGTTCTGGCTGGGAGGGACAGGAGCTTTTGGACAGGATGGAAAGGAACAAAGCTGAAGCACGTGCTTCCAATTTACTTAAAAAAAAACACCAAACAAACAAAAAAACAAACAAAAAAAAAACCAAAACAAAAACCAAAAAACTAAAAAGCAACAACCCCACACCCCTACCACAGAAAACAAACTATTTATTCAACGTGAGATACAACTACAAACTGAATTTAAACTTCAAAGCTAAATAACCAAACATAAGGACCATATTTCATATTGCCATCATTTCCATATAGCAAGACAAATTATTTGTGAAGAGGAACAAGGTCCAAGAGACTCTCTGAAATGAAAAAGTGCGAATTTATTTCACATATACAGACTACATTAAGCTTCCCGCCACAATATTTTTCTCCTGTCAGTTATTATTTCTTAAGAGTTTAAAAGTGCAGGTGAGAACAGACAAATGAATTATTTAGATTTTTTAAAAATGCATCTGCTGTCCAAAGAAATAAAACACAACAAGGAAGTCAACTATCATCAACTATTGACAACTATTAGAAGTGTATTTTCAGGTACACCAAAGAGGGCTGCAGAACAGTTTTGAAAACAAAATTTCCCACTGACTGCAGTGATTTCTCTAAGAAAAAGCAGATGCTTTGCAGAAAAGACACTTCCTGTTCTAACAGGGTAAAAGCAGAATTCCTCAGTGATTAGACTTCTACACAAAGAAGAAAGAAGAACTAAATACATATATTCCACTATTTCAGCCCAAAATTCAATCTGCATTCCTTTAAGTAACTGCTTCTTAATCAAAGCAAGTCATTTGCGTAATGCCATATTAGAAATGTTCTGGAGATTTTCCTCCCTCCCTTCTGAGTATGAAGTACTGGGAGCATTACTCAGAAGGGTAAGCTTCAGCAAGGTGTGAGGCATTGAATTCTGCTGGTTTCACAGACAATTAAGTTTTGTTTAAACCTTATGCAATACCCTTCTACATAAGACTAATACTTTTATATTACAAACTCTGCAGTCAATGCTAATTCAAAGATCATTTAGACATACTGCAAAATATTCTTACCTGGAGCCCAAGAAATGGAATAAATAACCCCCTCATTACCAGGAGATGTATAAACTGCTGATAAAGTATTTATGTCCCAAACTTTTATTGTGCCATCAAATGAAGCTGTAGCAAGAAGATCAGGGTTATCAGGTTTGAATTTGCAATCAAAGATGGTCTCAACATGTCCCTTAAATGAAACAAATATTTAATCCATTTTTATTACATTTGATGTTTTTTCATGAATCTGACTCTAGATCAAACTCTAAAACATATTGTATTTCATTTACTTTTCAGGTCAATTAAGAGTTCCAAAACCCCTGTATATTATGGCTTATCAGTCACAATTAAAAGGCATAAAATAACTTGAACTATAACATGTTCTTTCAGAGATTATTATTAAAACCAGAAACATTCTTTCTTGAAACAACAGGGTACACAGTGCCAGGAATGTGTTAGCATTTTCTGTTGGAACTAAGTTGCTAAAAAAATGAATTAAAAAAACTAAGAAAAAAAAAGTTAATTTTTAAAAACAGGAATAGTTTTTCCCTTTTGGTAAAAAGTACCTAACTGAAAAAATAAAGCTCTGCATGTAGAACATGTTCTACAAGATGTCTAGTACCTCACTGAATATTCTGTGTTTCTAGATACAGTCTATGCTCTACTACAGTTTAAACTTCAGTGCATTAGGGATTTCATGTATCAATTGGTTGCTTTCCAAGACATGCATCTGTAGAATTTAAGTTAGCAAATATAAGAAACACAGGTATTACATAACTTTTTTTAAGCCTAAGCTGCTTTACAGAACCAAACCCAATAAAAACGGAAAAGAAAACCGAGCACCAACTTCTATCTAAACACATAGGGGAGTACAGATGAAAATTATTTGGGTTTTGTTTGTTTGGGGTTTTTTTCAATGAAAAAGGAAAAGAGAAATAACCTCAACAACATCAATAACCAAAAGCCTAGTGAAGAAGAGGGTCATCTAGTATGTACTAAACCCATTTCTGAATTTCAGCTTCAAAGAAAATTTAATAATTCAGTCTTTGTAATGTTAAACTGAGTGCCTTCACCATATACCTCTCTGATTTGACTCAAACTTTTATTCTGAATTATAGAAAACCCATTAGAGAAAATTTCTGAGAAGGCCATCAAACTAAAATTTTAGTTAAAAAAATAAACAAACAAAACCCAAGTCCTTAAATCTTTATTTCTGGTTTAAAACAAACTGTCAGAATACTTCCAACAGAATTCAGTCATCTGCAATAAAAGATTACTTTAAACTTCAGAACTTTAATTTTGTTTCCTAGAAATTGAGGCTCTGTTTAAAAATAGAACCTGCTTTAAAGTACTACAAAGACTTCATTCTCCAGTTTTTTTGCTGTTAGAAGAATGTGCATAAACCAAATAAGCTCTCACTTCAAAGACAGAGATGAACCATACCAAATCTCTAAGGAAATCCCACTTTTTGGCTGCCATGTCATAAAGCCCTACTCCACCATCCATGAAGCAACAGACGGTATGACCAGGAGGAAGAGAAAATGCTTGGTTTTGGGTTAAAGTTGGAGGAGGAACAGCCTCACTTGTTGAAGATGTATGGTGATTTTTAGTAGAATACTGTGATGAACATGCTTAACAATATAAAGCAAAAGACAAAAAGAGAAGATTATTTCTTATTTCAATAATAAGTAAAATTATAAAGAGTAAAATGCTTGTATTCTTATCAGATTTAAAACAAAAGAAATTGAGAATTCCTGCATGAAGCCTAGCCTAGTAAAGAAGGACCTTATAAAGTGCTTGATCCTTCATGCATTTGTTTAGTTCACTAGCAGCAGAAGGTACTTTAATTAAGAACTAAACAGCTGACCCAACTTACAGATCTGGACATAACAAGACTCATAAATAAGATTTTCTTAAGTTGCAGCCAGTACAATGAATAAAAATCAAAATTACACTCACGCTTTTTCTTTGGAGGAGAACTTAGCACATGTAAGCCATGGAAACCAGTTTGCTTCAATTTAAAATTATCTATAGGTGTTGTACGTGAAACATTCCAAACACGTAACACGCCGACCTGAGAATCTGAGGTTCAAAAAAACAAAACAAAGAGGGATGTGGTTTGAGGACTCATTTATGCAAAAATACAACAATGAATTAAATTTTAAGTCCTAAGAAGAATTTTATAAGCAGGTACTGTCAATTCCGTAGAATCACAGAATAGTTAGGGTTGGAGAGGACCTCTGGAGATCATCTAGTGCAACATCCATGGCATCCTATTTATCCCTCCATTTACCACCATGACCATATCACTATAAACAACAATCATTATTAAAAGTAGCTATTTAAACATAGTCAAATTCTATGGAACCTCTCTCACTATAAAATATTCTGCCAGTTCTTAGTTTCCGTATTCATTAGTTCAACCTGACCCATAATGTCTATGGTGTAGAAAAGAAGGAAATAGATTCTTTTCTTTTTTTAATTTTTTAAATCTTTGAAGTGACATCAATTAGTACAATGCATTTTTATTCCTATTCCCAAAGGAGTTCATATATTTGTTGCTAAAATGTGCATGAGGAAAATATTATTTAGCACAAAAAATAGCAGCAAGTGACATATTTATGCAGCTAAAATTTTTAAAACATGTAAAACCTGCTCAGTGTAGTTTTTTTATTTTCTGGTTTTGAGTTATGGTCTTTTTTTGTACAATTCATGTATGCTTCTTCTCGTAAAAAATGTTAAAAACAGAAAATCAAACTTGGAGTATAAATTTTGAAGACTCAGTTCTGCATTTATTATCTTTGTATAAATCAGGAAATAAAAGCCTTACCTCCAGTTATAAACATTCCAGGTGCACTAGAAACCCAGGCTAAACACTGAACAGATGCTGCTGCACTAGGAAAACTAAAAGTTGTGATGCAGGACAGAGATTCAGAATCAACTAGACGAATACCATTATGTAAATTAGCAACGAGAAGGTAATCAGTTGACAAAGGGTCCCACTCCAGAGCTGTAACTGGGTCCTCTTCATCTGTTCCTTCAAGAGATTCTGGTCTTAAGACATGTTTCTGATTTTTAGAACCTTAAAGTGCACAAGAAAACAGATTATTAAAAATTAAATAAAGTATATCCTTTCAATAGTTACAAATATAATTTTTTCTCTCTCCCTGATATTTTCACTAGTCTGCTCTCTTACCTACACCAGTGAAATTAATGAAGCTGTCTTTGCAATATTTGACTTGAAGTATTTCTTTTTCGATCAGATTTGACATTATGTTTAATACAGTAGAAAACAGAAACAGCTGTCAGGTTTATTAACATAATTTTATAGGAGAGAAAAGTATGTTAAATCATATAGGTCGTTCTAAGAATTTCTGTGAGTATGCAGCACAGCATAAAATATAAGCCACTTGAGTATAAGTAAATCTGCACACCACAGCAAATAAAGGCAGTAGGAACCAGAAAAACACTGTGGCAGTAAAGGTATTTCTGAAAAACTTCCTTTAGACCCTTTTTCTTCTTCAAAACTATGTGTGCAACTCTGAAGAGTTTATAGATTCTGTAGCCAAAACAGACCATTAAATATCTAGTCTGACACCTACAAAAAAGATGACATATTTCACTTGATGATCCATATTATCAAAACCCACATTTTTAACATCATATTTACTTCTCATGTTTTATTTTTACTGAGAGATTAATCTTAGTTTTATAAGATAGTGTACAGTCCAAATAAAATAGATCTGTATTTTTGAAGTCGTGATCTTATACCAAAAAAAAAAAATATTTACGGCTTTTCTAGAAAAAAGGAATTGACATCTTCCATTATATAGCTTCAATCTAATTTTCAACTTTGGTACTGGTTCATACACATTACATCCAGGGCAATTTTATAAAATCAATTATCAGAAATGGGAGAAATAATTTAAGACTTCACAACACTTAACAGCATAAACCAATTTCTCAATTCCATTTTTTTTCACTCTTCTGAAGCATTGCCAATAACAGCAGAAGTATGATAACTGTTTTAATTTGCCAAAAACTTAAGGATTCACACTTTGTTAAACAATGTCCTCTTCTTATACTACAGCTCACCTTTTTGTTTCACTGCACAAAACAAGAATGGACAA
>VZTN01033061.1:3634-75195 GCA_013400515.1 Erpornis zantholeuca | reverse complement strand
ACAATATATGTAGTTTTACTAAGTAAAGTTAACAACGGGTTAGATCCTGCTGCCTTTGCTAATAATATCAGGTAAAACCTCCTCCTTGGATTTTGCAAATATTTGTGGATGTAATTAACTTAAGCATACAATAAGTCACTCCAAAGTCAGTGCTTAATCAGTCTGAGAGACTTACAAAGGAAATTAGCATTTATGAAATACATTATAAATAGCCTCATTTGCACATAGGGATCCCTAGTAAAATATTTGGTTTTTACATTTTGTATACCCTAAGAAAGGGAGAACTATTTTGGCTGTCTGTTTTTTTCATTAAGTATATTTCTTTTCAGGAAAAAAAAAATTGCTAAGCTGTCTGATGGCTTAGCATTTCACTTATCAAACATTTTGTTAGAAAAAAGCAAACCAGGCTGAAGGTATTTCCAGATATAATTATTGAAAAGTTTAACTCCACTTTTTAAAAGTATTCATTACTATAAACTGTTTTCACTTGATTCCATTTTATTAAAATATTATTTAGGCCACAGAACTTCATTGCAAAAGAACTGTGAGCCAAAGTATCAGATGTATATGTCCTTGGTAAACCTATACAAAATTAAATGACAGTGCATTAGTCAGTGCCCTTCAGTTTAAAATTCCAATTATTACTAATATTTAACTAAACAAAAATCTGAAATGTTTGAAAACCGACAGCTTTATAAATTTGCTTGTAATTGCTCTAATTCAGCAGTTATTCACAGAAAGATTCTCAAGATAAATCAGTCTTGAAAACATACCTCCACTACATATCCCATCAAGATAAGAAAGGCACTCTTTGGTTCCCTAGGAAGATTTTGAAATTTTCAACCATATTTTTATTGTCACTATCCAGCAAAATAATTATTTAGCCAGGAGACCAAACTAGATGAACCAATTGTGCCTTCTACCTTTGAATTTACAGTCCTTTTCATGAATCACAATATAATTTTAAGCAGGTGATTAAACACATTCTAGACATAAGCTTTTATTTTTTTCCCTGCTGGCTGAGTTGAGAAGGAACATTAGAACTTCAATCACAGTTTCATGCTACTTTATTCTGAACTAATCTAACTTATGCTGACCCATAGGGCTCAAAAGAAACATTTTTAAGAAGTGCTAAACATTTTTTCAAAGACCAACTTCTGGCTTCATGTTTTAGATTATAATTTTTGAAGATATTTCTAAAAAATAATTGATATTCCCTCTCCTTTCTTTCAAAATATCTTTTTGATGAATCAAAAATCAAAAATAATCTACCTTTTCATACATCTACCTCCCTCCAGTTTTAAATAAATATTCCCAATATATTAACACTAGAAAACACAATGTGACCACTTACACTTTTTATATATGATTATTTTAGGAGAGGTTAGACATTACATTCACTGGAGAACTGCCTTACTCCTTTTATAGCTGCATGCCTCAGAGCTCTCATTGCTGCTATGGATTACTGAGACTGTTTCTGAGTGTTACTCTTTTCTGTCTTATCATGGAGACCAGTGTTTATTGAAAATGTTTTATCAGACCTAAATATCTAATGAAATGTTAGTTTGGGAATCCAAGGTAAAAAAATGGACTACTTGGCAACAAGATGATTTTAAGAGAAAGGGTGGGTCATTTAAGTTGCAACACAGCCAACAGCAATGTAGAAGTCTATTTACACCATATAGAGCAAATTACTGTTTTTGAAATCTGAGGCAGACAGACATAAACTGACTTTTTAAGAATAATAATATACTCCTACGCTTTATCTAAGAACTTATTATTACAAGTACCACTTTAACTATTTGGTTATCCCTAAAAGATGAGAGTCTTGGGTTGGGGATTTCAAAGGAAGAGTTTGAAATACCATATGCTCTGAAGTTGATCATATTTCTAAGCAAATTCAAAGGCTATTTTATTTCAGAGCAGCTTATTAAAGAGCACTGCTCACTCTGCCAATGCAAGTAATTGATGGTGTGTGAATTGTATGACAGTGCTGGGATGACTCCTCATTGTCAGTGCTGGGATTATTCTTTATGAACTGTGCTGATTCTTTGTTAACATACTTACTAAACCATGGAGCAATACACAGCTGGGGGAGATTTTGGGAAAGACAGCAACAAATACTTCTGATGAATGAAACAAAATTATATTGCAAGTTATTACAGAACATGGAATATTGCAATAGTAACTCCAAAAAAGAAGAAGCCTGCAACAGTCTCCAGTTTGGTACATTTGACATTATAGTATTCACATAATTAGAGTAACAACTTTCCTTTCCAAAGCATCCAATTACCTTGAACCTGGGCCACAAGCATGGTAGGGACATCTCTTCTGATGCATTGCCCTCGACCTTGTGTCTTTCTTCTTAGATTCAGAATCCGAATCCTTATAAGATTATAATATGAAATTCAAGCGTTCAGTCGTCTGTGTATGTCCATACATAGAACAGGGTTTGGTTTTGGTTTGTAGGGTTTTTTCCAGACATTTTTTGCTTGTGTAAAAATGTTGACTTGAGACTGTACTGGCCAAAGAAGGTAGAAAACCCATTTTTATGTGACTTTTCTGTAATTCTTGTCATCAAGCTAAATCCTATACTATCCTAGTGCACAGTTTGAAAAAAAATTACTAAATTTGAAATGTACAAAACTCATGAAGCAAAAGAAGCAGAACTAATATGTCATTTATTTAGATTCAGCTATGATCTTCATGTGAGAGGGGGACATAGTAACAGAATAGCCTTGGCAAAAGATATGAATGCACCTGTAGCACTTACATCCAGGAAGTGAGTACTTCAACAAAGAGGGAAATACATCAATTTTGTTGATAAATTAAGAAAGGAAACTACCAAACATTCATATAAAACACTGGGCATTCACCTTGCATTTTCTCTTAAGATTTTATTTGCAGTACAGATATGGCTAAAATATTACTCCTGAGTGTTGGGCAAGCAATTTGTGAGCCTATAAACTTTGATGGATGGATGTTGGTAAGAGCGGACCAAAAGTTCTCGTACCTGAAGATGATGTACTGAGTGACTCATGATAGTTTACGATGATGTTTAAAACCTTAATGGTACTGCTTGTTTCTGTGCAAGAGCTGATTTTATTACTTGGACCAAAGGCTACTGACATTTTGGTTCCATAAAGCATAAATATATCCATCAGAACAGTTTTATATTCAGAATATGAAAAGCAACAGTTAGGGCTCTGCACAAACACTATTGAACTGTAGTACAATAACTTTTTCTCATGAGAACACCATGGGATCATAGCAACCTGGAGAAGTGGGAAGAAGTTATCAAAGACTGCTGAGCCTTCAGTAGCAGAACTACTTCATGTAGTCTGTACATATGTTCTACTTGCACTCAAAAAGCAGGTGTGCCATGATTTACGGTGGACTATATTTCATTTGAATTCTGATTAAAGACTTATGGTATAGGCTGATATTTATATAAAGGAACTCCTCAAGAGCAGCAGCCTGTACTCTGGCCAAGCAAAATTATATTATTTTAAACAACATGTTTTGATTGTATTCTCTTTGTTGAAGGGGCCAGTAGTTTGAATCAGGTTCAAGTGGGAAGAATCTGACAGATTTCCCAAGCACTTTACAAAATTCTCTTTATACAAGTTTATATTGAAATTGTAACTCCTTCTAGCTGGACATACCATTAAGGCCCCAAGAAAGTCAGCTATGATAGATGAGGGGGTAAGCAGTGTGATAACTGTAACCATTTCCATATTTCACAAGGTCTATAGTCCAAACTGCCAACATTTCAAGTGTGAATGGCATCCTCTTTAGAATTTAGTTTTGTGTCAAAGATTTGTCTAATTTCACGTGCATTTTGACACAAACACTGTGTATTGTAGGGATACAAACAAACCTAATCAAAGGACTTTTTTCACATACATGAATAGCATTTAATTGCTGTAAACAATAAATGATGCCTCCCTAAAACTGAGGGACTTAAAAGTCTTATTCAAGGCAGGATATTTAAAATATTTGGATAATTTTCCCACATACCTTCATTTATTTTTTTAACTTCATCTTTTATTAAGTCATCAGGTGTAAAAATGATGGAACAAAAGGTACCTCTCTAAAATAAGTAAACTGGTGCCTTGAATATGTTCCTCAGGTGATACAAAAAAGTGATGGACATTGGACTGCGTGCTATACAGTGTTGGCATTTTATATATAGCTTCATATTGAGGAGAAGTTAGTAATCAAATCTTAAAATCTGCCTCTGTGTGGGGGCAGAGAAATGAATGGAGGAAGCAGATAGCTTTTCTAACCAGAGAGCAACTGCCTTGTCTATCACTTCTCACAGCAACTCAAAATGTTTCTAAACAAAATAAAGCTAACAGGGTTTTTTTAGTCTTTGGATTTAGATTTTTTAGTCTTTAGATTTGCTGTGGTTCAGTTGCTTAGTGTCCATGCCCCTCATTAGTAAAAAGGCTCACTTGTAAAGTCACCACAGAGTTTTTGTGAATACAAAGAACCTCAGCCTTAGAAGTGCAAGATGCCCTCAAAATGAGTGATCCACCATAGCCATGGATAGCAGGAAGTGGTTTGGGTTTCTTTTAAGAAGAAAAAATATTGCAGAATTTCTTCAGGTCTCAAGATGAAGTATGATATTTCCCCCCACCTGTAGTCTCTCCAGATTAAGAAATCTTTAATGTTTCCTTCACTGACAGGAGCATCACAGGGAAAACACTCTATGTATATATATCTGTATTTCCAAAAAATAAAATACCTCTATATTTCCTTTAGGATTCTGTTAGAAGTTGTACAGAGCTCAATTTTGAGACCTGTAGCAGTCCATGATACTAAAACTGTATGCCATGCTTTGAAAATGTACTTCTTCAGTTTTTGCAAATCTGTTTACATGCAGATACAATTCCTTACCAAGAAAGAAAACCATGTTGCTTTCTTTCACTGAAATATCACCAGCATACCAAGGTGCCACAGCAGTCATGAATAGTAATGTTGACAGATATGTGGACAGATTATATATAAACATGTACATCTGTAACTGTGTGAACAGTGAAGGCTGTGATTTAGTTTTCAATTCCACTAGCAGTGTCCCATCAGTCCCATGAGAGCCACTGATCACTCAGAGCTACATTTTGGGGTGATTGGTCCATTTTTGCAACATCTTGCTATTTTAGGAGTGCCAATAGCATCCCACTTTGTATAACATGCCTGCAGTTCCTGCTGCATTCTGCTTGTAATGCTGGCCAAAGCTCACTTGTTTTGTTATCACTTGTGCTCAGTGGGCAGTCTAATCAGCCTGGTTGATGGCTCCCCTGATTCACATAGCTCCCACTGTGCTCAAGGTTGCAGTATATTAGTCTCAACACAAATATGAGCTTAAAAGTATATACAAAGTATTTATTTAGATAGTACATGCAGAATTCACATACTCCGAACAACAACTTTATCACTGTTATGTGAAATATTTAAGCACAGAAAGGGATAGCTATGATATACAGAGAGGCTCATTGATGAACTTATTCTTTGTTGTTACAATACATTAGAATTATTTGTACAAAATAAAGGTGGAAATATTTTATAAACTATGTTAATGAGTACATTTATTACACTGAGTTCCTGAAATGAAAGGTGTTCCCTCCTTTTTAAAATCCCCGTTTAAGTACTCACAGTTCTACCTATTCAGTCCATGAAACACCAATTTTAAAATTGCTTTCAAGTTCCTGATCCTTTGAAATTCTTGCTTTCTGGAGTTCTTCAGTGTCCATTTGCTTTCCATAAATAAAAAAGAAAAGTGAGGAGGCTAGGTGGGGCTGTGATTTCTGAGATACAGCATCATGATGCGAAGCAACAATCAGCAGGGCATGTCACTGCAAAATTTTCTATATTGCAACATCAGGAAATACTGATACTTCAAAAATCTGTAATACAAACCTTTCACAAATCAGAATTGTCTGCAATATGAGTCTAGAGATTCTTTTTGATTGACTAAAATTTCTTTATAAACAGCCTAGCCAATATTAACAAATACAATATAATTCACTATATACAGTCACAACATCACCACGTGTTTTACTCTATCCCTTTTACAGTAGTCCCATACTATCTGATTAACTGAACATAAGAAAAGTATTTTGACTTCCTCCTAATTAGCCTGCTCCGCCTCGTGGCTGCTGTCAATGTCACACTGTTTTTGTAGGTACCTCTCAGCTCAAATACATTATTATGGCAGCTGAATTGCATGGGGCTTATTCTCAAAACAGTTTCTACCGTGTGCACCTCTGAGGAACAGGGCTGCAGTCTCTCTGATCAAATTCCTTTTCTGGAATATTATCAGGACATTTTCTATGGACTGAATGAATTCAGTTCTTCCTGGCCCCAGAGCATAAAACAAAACCATAGCAATGTATCTAGAAACAGGACCTATGTTTTTGGTGAAAATGCTTTTGTTACTGCAAATGAAAAGGAAATAGACAAAAAAGTACACAGGTGTTAAAAAAAACCCTTTGTAATACTCTGAAGGAAAGTTTGATGGTATTTTTCAAATGGAATATCTGGAAAAGCTCTTCTGCTGCATTTATATCTAGAATAGATATTAACTGCATGCATAAAATATCTATTAAAATGGTGTTAAATTAGCAGGAGTTGGGAAGTGTGCAATTTAAAATGACATGCTGAATTTCATGTGCACAACAACAAATGCCTTAGTTGTATACCAACTGATTTTCTTTTACATAAATTCTTATATTTGCTCTCCTCCCCATTCATTCTTTTGTTTCTGTTCCTTTTCCCCCTTAACCAAATAATTCCTCCCCAGTGGAGTTCAGTAGGAATTGAGAGCTCCAACTCGCATTGGATTAAAAGTAGGAGTCTGTTTTATACATTAAACAGTATATAAAAAAATGAAACTACACTCAAAACATAGATGTTGTCTGTATGCAATAAGGATACCCTCATTACAGTGATGAAATCATCTGTATCTGATCTAGATAAATTCCAATATCCCTATGATAAATTCCTTCTCCCCTAGAAAAGAACACAAAAGACTTGATCTTTCTATTGGCATTTATCTTCTCTGATGTAGAGGGATAAGTCAAGTGCAATAGTCACTGGTGACTTATTATTTCTCTCCTCACAGGTGAAGATGAATGTCATAAGGGAGATAAGGCATTGTGCGCATATATTATATATATATCACTATATATGAGTAAGGAGATATTAAACACACTATGAATATTTTCTTTCTCCTTTCTATATTTTTTTTACTAACCCTAGACTATGGTTAAATAAAATTAGAAGATGCTGTAAGTTCATCTTGAAATGAAAAGCTTCAAAGGATTCAATATTTCCTTCAGCACTACAGCCTGTCATCAGTGAAAAAGACATAGCCTTTGTTTCTGTTTGACTGAGAATTGTTTGACAGAGGCATTAGACTGGGACCACAGGCAATGGGCAGAAACTGATACACAGGAGGTTCCACCCAAATATGAGGAAGAACTTTTCTACTGTGCAGGTGACAGTGCACTGGAAAAGGTTGGCCAGAGCGGGTGTGGAGCCTCCCTCTCTGGGGATACTAAAGAACCTTCTAGAACGTGCTCTAGGATGGTTCTGCCTGAGCAGGGAGGTTGGATCAGACGACCCACTGTGGTCCCTTCCAGCCTGGCCCATTCTATGATTCTGTGAAATTTATCAACTTGCTCCGCTGAAGACTTCTATTCTTCAGTACTTAACTGGCCATGAGTCAGTGTTCCATCTTGCAAACATGATATTCATAGCTCTTTCCTCTTTTGGTGCTCATGGGAGAAAAGCACGTGGAAGAAAATGAGGTCAAACAGCATTTTTTTAGGTGTGTGTCTTGGAAACATGTCGGTTATTTGACTGACATTTTAAAATATATATACAGCTAAAAAATTACTACACCTTAACAAATCTATAATAGTTCAGAAAAAATTCCAATTTACGCATTTATTTGTCTATACAAGTATCTAATTGCAGAAGCCTAGAAAAGAGCAGGAGCACAAAGGAATCTTGGTATTTTTTAACGAGGAAGGTTTTCTAGCCATAAAGATCACTGGTGGATATTCCTGAGGATGCCAAACTCATATTCATCCTGCAACCCTCTCAGGTCCTGCTGTAAGCTCCTGCCCCCAGCAGTGATGGGGCAGGTGGCAGGGTTTGGCTGTCAACACCAGTCTTTCAGCTCCGATGTGGCTGAGCTGTGCCACTTCACTCAGGCTGCTGAAAAAGGGCTGTAAGGAAGCCTCCAGAGAGGTGAGAAAGGCAACACTGAAAACAGAGTAGGTTGCTGAGAAAAAATCCTGCAGGGAAAAAAATAATAAAAAGATGTGGGGAGGCTGTATAGGTCTATAAAGGTCACCTGCAGCCTAGGTCTAAAGGCAGCAGTCTGAAGCTTGCTTTATGGTGTTATATTGCAATTCATCATTTGCCCAGGTTAACCACGAAGTACAACTCCTTTCCACTAGCAGAAAAAAAAAATTCTTTCTTTGCTTCTTAAACAGAAGCAAAACTAAACATCCTTTCTCTTTAGATGAGCTGCAAATGTCCTAAACCAAAAAGTGACATAATCAATCTTCTCACCAGCTTGACACATTGGGACATATAATACAGACTAGTAAAAAGTATTGTTGCACATGGACTGTGATGCACACATGTTGTATATGTATTGTAGCATATAAATATGTGCTCACCATAATGATTTTAAAAGAAAAAAAATTGACACCTCAGACATACTACATTTGTGAAAAGCAATTTCATATTATCAACAAGTAATCCCTTCAACCTGAAAAAATTAAAAAAAAATAATTAAAATGCAGATAAATTCCAAAATACACATGTAAACTGTCAAAGAAGATTGAATGAAGATATGTATTTAAACTGCTCACCTGAACTTTGGGTCATTAATTCTTTGAAACTGCTATGGATTAATAAATAAAATCTATCAAATATAATGATTTATCCAATGTTTACAGTGAAGGAGAAGGAAAATGTGGCATGTCCAGTGTTTTGTGTAGTTACAGGGAGTACTTAGAAAGAATATTGTGAAGTAACATTGTGTAACATGAAGTCCCCTGGAGACAGCAAATAAATCAAAGCTGTGCATGGAAGACAATGTTCTTCCTTGCTGCATTCATATTTTTCAGAACATAGTTTCATTATATCTGGTAAACATGAAATTATTTTCAGATTGTCGCTGTGCTCTGTAATATGCAAAGGTACAGCTTAAGTGAAAATCTGGCACCAATAATTTATTTAGAGTCAAGGTATTGTCTTACGACAACACATTGGAAATATACAGCTGGCTTAAAGAAGGCCCAAAATGAAATTCATATCTTTGTACAGATAAATAATTTTTAAGACAGGCCATGCACCTTGTCAGAATGAATGCAGCGACTCTTGGCCAACACTTTTCTATACCACTTTGACAATATTTGGGCTGCATACCTAATATGCAAAATACTGAGGGAGGTACCCATGAGGCTGACTACTCTGATCTAAGTCTTTCAAAACTAGAAAGTCACTTAACTTTCAGCAATTCATAGACTTTCTATGTTTCAAGTCCACCGTTGTCATTATTTTGTGACACAAAATACAAATTTGCTCCCAGTAATTGTTGTATAAGAACTAAAACCTTGTGGATGAACTATAACCTCCCTTTCTAAAAGATGTACAAATGTAGTTTAAAACAGTAAGACACTTCCACCCACATCCTTTGGCAATACATGCAACTAGCTAATGACCTTTAGAGCTAAAAATTTTAGTGTTTATTTCTAATCAGAACTTAACTGGCCTAAGTTCCAGCCACTGAAGTCTCATTATCTCTCTGTTAAAATAGAGACCTCTCTGATTAGAAATCTCCTTCAACTCTAGATTCTGACCAAAAAAAAAAAAAATCATGCCACCATTCAGTCTTCTCTCAATAAAGAAAATATGTTGTGCTTATTGCAATAGTGTAAAATATGTTTTCCCTCCCTTGTTTATTCTTGATAAGCAAACATAGAGAATGAACCAGCTCCGTGCTGCCTTGTGTGGAGCTTTCCCCACCCAACCCTTTATTTAATGCTACTTTTAGACTAAATTAAAACAACTCCCATCATGTCTTTGCATAGAAATTGTATACAGTACAGTGTAAATGGATTCTTGTTCATAGCATGTCGCTACAAAATAGTTTATTATTCAACTAAGTATAAGTATGAGTTTCCTTTGGCCTAGTCATCTAAGCCCAAATAAAAAAGAAAATATCATTTTTAAAATATTTTGAAACGATGATGCTATTCATTACTTGAGCTTTGAAATGTACAAAAATATAAATAAAATGAATCCATTTGTTGAAAACAAAATGTTTTTCCAGTTTGGCTGAATATAGTAAGATTTTGAGATTTTTATTTGTCTCTTTCTACATCAGTCTTACTTGATATTCTGAAATGTCAGCTACTTGCACCTGGAAGCTTTCCTTTTTTTTCCCCTAGCCATTTGTAATGAGGTCTGTTTTGTGTGATTTGCATTTTCACTTTGCTGAAGGGTGGAGTCTTTCCACATTTATTCAATCACTGTTCTTCCCTTTCCAAGGAAAAAGGCTGCTATAGGCCAGTATTTGAAACACAGGAAAAGAACAGGATAGCATTGAATGATGACAGCAGAGCCAGTTTTGCCCAAAACATGGTCTTTCCATTGGAGCAGTTGCTGGATGGTAGTAAACAGCCTCAGAAGCCAAGTTGCATAACCTATAGCTGTTCCAAAATGGGGACATTTTGCAATGCAGTGCCTGAGGCATGTCAAAGTGCAATGGTAAGTAATATACAGACTACAATAACCCACACCTAGGAAAGCAAACTGGCAGATTAAATGCTAGTATGTTATAATGTATTTTAGGAGGAAAAAGAATCCTGAATTTTGTTCAATTTGATAACCTTCCTGTAAGAAAACATTTATGTTACCAGATTTTCTTCTCCTATTTCTTTTTTTGAGTACTAACATGAATGGCAGCTTGCTCTCTTCCATGAATCATCCATCAAGATTATCTAAGAGCAAAACAAACTCAGGAAAACACACTTCACTGATCTCTCATCTCCACATCATTTTCACTTTTTTCTTTTGCATCAGATGAAAAGATATTTGGTCTGGTACAAGGGTGAGTTGGCTAGCATAAAATCTCATAAAAATCTGTATAACAAAGATTCAGAATATTTTGCAGGCTTTCTATTTGCAGCTGATTATCTCAGTTATTAGGGTACAAGAGAACTGTTAGAATGAGCCATGAGACTCCAGTGACTACTGAAGTCGAAGGAAATAGTCCTTTTACCTCATTAAGTTTTAGATTAGGCATTAAGTCAATAAGATGGCATTGCCCAGATTTCTGCAAAGGAGTAATATTGTAACTCCTTCGACTGCAGCAACAGGGGAGACCAATGGGAAAGGTTTTTGTATTACGACAACAGTACAGCTCATCATTTGTCATAGAGCTACGTAATTGCCTGCCATTGAAAGCACTTCACCATATGTTTTAAAGACCTGTTCATTAAACTCACTACTTCTGTGCATTCTTAAGTGTTAGGGATAAATAGGATAATAATATAGTGTTCACAGGTTAATATTGAAAGTATAGGTATGCATGAAATATGGTATTTAAGCATATGGTTTTATTTTTGGTGAGGAAAAACATCCTTTCTTTATCAATGCATTGTGCAGTCATGACTTCATAAAAAATTTCTGCAATTTTCTTTTCCAAATTGCAAAATTCGTACTTTTCCTTACATCCTGTTCAAATATTATTTTGTAAGGGAATGATGGTACCTGATTCCCCTTTATGTTTTGAAACAGTCAGTCCTGAATAGGTGTTCAAATCGAAATCTTCAAGGAAAGACAGTGTCATCTACTCCATGCTGAAAATCTTCTATGGAAAATTGAAAAAAACACAGAAGTAAAATAGGTAGGTTATAAATACCTTGAAAACAAGGTTTATAATGGAAATGCTGAAAGACGTTCAATGATATTAGCAATAGTTGGCACCACAATAATAAAATACTTAAATGAAAAGAAGAAAAAGGCTGTACGCTTCACAAAGGCTTGTGGATTTCAGGGGAAAGCTCAATGTAAAGATGGATGTTAATAATTCATTATGATGCTTAGATGTCATTTACTGAAAATCTCAGGAACTCAACTTGCAGACATACTGAGAAAGAGTCAGAAAGAAGAAATACAGTGGTGCACCTTGCACTGGTACTTCCCTCTCCTTTCCTCATGATAAAATCACGCATCTGAGTATTCCTCATGCCTGCGATTCAGTGGCCAGAACAGTCTGCTCAATTATTGTGCAAACAGCAGAATTCAGTCTGCATCAAAACAAACACAATGCCCAACTACAAATAAATAGTTAATGGAACTCTGTCTCCCACTGTCTGACACTCAGGTAAGCTTCCCGTTCACTTGTGACATAATGTCTTTTCCCCAGTGGACAAAAAAGGGATTGATGGGCACTGCTAGAACAGGTGGCCAAGTGCAGCCTTCGCCCTAGAGGGCACCTGCAAGCTAAGAGCCAGTAAGGTACTCAAAACAGCAAGTAGTTTTAATATTTAAAGGATATTCACATACACAGGTACATTAGCACTCTTCTTGCATCCTCCAGCCTAGATTAAACACTAAAGCAATGACCTCAGACTTCTCCTGTTGTTAAACGTTTTCTTTTTATTCAATGGGCAACAAAACCTAAAGATACTTCATTTTTCCTCTCTTGCTTTTTAAATTTCTATTCCCTCTTCCCTTTCCTTCCACCTGTTTTTTCCCCTCCTGTTTTTGTTGGTAGCAGTGTATTTGACTTGACCACTGAAATACCCAGTAAGGTCTATTTGCAATCCCCAAGCAGTAGCAATTTACAGATGAAACTGGCCACTTACATATTCCTGTCTCCAAATAACGAACCAGGTTTCCCTCAAATAGCTCCGCTTGGTAATCCTTTCATGTCTATTCTGCTCCTGAGCCATTTCTGTAGAGCACTGTCTACTGGGAAAGGGATGCAAAGTGAAAAGGAGCAATTGTGTTCGTCTGTGTGTGTTCTTTCTCCATGCCTATAAAACCCAACCCAAACTGTCAAGGTGACAATCCAAAACGATAATCAAAACCACTTTTTACATTCCATCTTGTAATTGCCGCAGGCAAGTTTGAAAGGAGATGCTAACAAATCCCAAAGAATACCAGGTATTAAATATTTGATAGAGCTAGAAATGTATACAATAGACATCAAACTTATGATGTATATCTCTGTAATTTCTATACCATAGGTAAACAACCATATTTCAATAACAAATTCTTAGGTGGGTATTTGGAAATCTACATTAAAATCTGTTTACATTTTAGAAACAGCTCTATCGTTTCTACGTGCAGCTACAACAACAACAACAAAAAGAGATTTTGCTTGGGAATATTATCTCCCATAGACATACTACGAAATGTATTTTCAAGGGTGCCTTTCTAGATGTTTGCATCTTTACAAGTATTTGCTTTAAAGCAATCTTACATTCATACTACAGCCTGATTTAAAAATTGTAAGACTGCTGATTTACCAAATAGTTTACACTCATGCCTACAGTCTGCATTTTAAATTTTTCCAGTACCTAGGTATTAAAATTCAGTTCATTTTTACAGTGTCCTTCATAGGGAGCATTGAGAAGGCTGAATAGAAAGAGGGGATATTATGAGTAAAAGGGAAAGTAAAACTAAGAAGTGTAAACTGAGGTTACTCTGCTTGAGAGAGTAAGATAAACACGATGTGCTGGTTTCAGCTCTGGTAGAGCTTATTTTCTTCACAAGGGCAGGTAAGGGACTGTGTTTTGGATTTGTGCTGAACACAGGGTTGATAATACAGAGATGTTTTGTTATTGCTGTTTCAGTTATTGCCAAGGCCTTTTCTGCTTCTCGTACTGCCATGCTGGGGAGGAGTCTGGGGGTGCCTGGGAGGTTGGGAGGAGACACAGCCAGGACAGGTGACCCAAACTGACCAAAGGGACATTCCAGACCATGTGACATCGTGGTCAGTACATACAGTGGGGGGAGAGAAAGGAAGAAGGAGGAAACATTTGGAGTGATGGCATTTGTCTTCCCAAGTCACTGTCAGCCAAGATGGGGCCCTGCTCCTGGAGATGGCTGAACACCTGCCTGCCCACGAGTAGCAGTGAATTAATGCCTTATTTTGCTTTTCTTGTGTGCTCAGCTTTTGCTTTCCCTATTAAACTGTCTTTGTCTCAACCTACAAGTTTTCTACCTTTTACACTTCCCATTCTCTCCCTGATCCTGCTGCTGAGGGAGTGAGTGAGTGGCTGGGTGGGGCTTGGTGGCTGGGTGGGGTTAAATCATGACAAACAACGAGCCAGTAGAAAGACTGACCTTGCTTTCAGCCTGTACTGAGAAGTCAAAGAGAGAAGAATGGTCTTTGATAAAACTTGGTCACAAAGTAGGCTGATGGTAAGCAAATGTAATAGAACGGTGCCTTTCCAAAAAGAAGGTGAGTGAATGTGTGATTCACTTAATGTGTGTCAGCTGAGCCATGTTAACTGCATGTGTGTTTAGCTCAGAAAAAGTGTAAGGCAACCTGACCTAGGTCATATAGTTAGTTGTGTGTTGTATCAAAGTAGTTCACTTTTGTTTGGGGCAAACAGCAGAAATATGAGCTGTTACTAGGAAAGTAATTTCCACGTAACTTTAGACTACCACAGTGTGGAAATCTTCGTCTCAGCTATTTCTTCTAGACACTCTTCATAATCAATGGAGAGAAATAGGCATTTGGGGAACATGATTCATCTGATATATGTTAGATGTCTACTACAGAACGCAACCAAAGAGTGACAAATTTTTTTCAGTGACTACAGAGAAAGTCAAGATGTCTAGCTCAGATGTAGTCATTTACCCTGGCTCAGACAAGTCCCCCTAATGAGCAACAGATGTAAGGTACCTTGTTACACTGCAGTAACTTAATCATGAGCCTAAAATCCTGGAATTAACAGCCAGTGGTGGGGTCCTGCTAGGATGGAAAATGCTCTCCAAAGACAGTATTAGCTCTGCATAATTTTATGCTGTGCTTTTAAAGGAAGCTGCAGAGGGGAAACAAAAGAGAGGCGCAGAGAGGTGAGTAGCCCAAGGTCATCAAAAAGGTCATAGCCTGTATCTGATTCAGTGACTTACCTCTGAAGTGCACTGCTGCTAAATGAAAGTAGCAAAATAATACAAGGCAGGAGGAATTTTTCCTCCTCTTCCTCTCCACCCTCTGAGGATAGATTAGTGCAGTCTTTATTCAGTATTAGGTAGGTAGGAGTAAAAAATAGCTGTAAACACTGAGCAGTTGCTCCCCCGTTGTACAGTGCAAGGTTCACAAATATGATCCTTGTATGCCCCATTCACAGCACAATATCACAGCAGAATATCTGTACTGGGAAGTTTAAATCTACAAAGCTTCAAAATAGAGGTCCTTCAAGGTAGCAACTTTACTCACACGTAGCACACTTGGCAGAAAAAACATAACTGTTTGACTTCAGTGCCAAATATAATGGACTGGTAGCAACTGAAAAGTCTAGGCAACTAAAAGTTATTTTTAAAAATCCAGGGTTGGGATCCATATGCAATCAAGAATGGATCACTTCAAAACTGTAACTGGTACATCCCTGTTCTGATTTTCTTGAATGTCACTGGGATTTGGATTAAGATTTCCTCGTTCACAGATACCCTTCTTTCTTCTAGATGACTATGGCCTTTTAAGATCTTTTTTTGGTGCCCTGATTTTCCCAGTGTTGAGCATAGCCTGTGGAGCAGAGTTGTGATATGTTCTTGCTAGTACAGCACTCGTTAGGGAAAGATACTGTGCTCTGAAGTAACTGGAGGTTTCAAGGATTCTTTGCACTTTGAATCTGATAGAGTGCAATGTAGTAGACAAGCCTGAAGGGATTCTCAGTTATGGATCACCGTAACAAAGTCTGCATTTAAGAAGAAAATGCACCAGCTGAGATGATAAAACAAAATGTTTCTAGTCACTGCTATCTGAAGGACAGAAGAGTCTGATATGAACTGAGATTTTGAATTGGCATGCCATCCTTAGCTCAGGAAGAAAATAGACTTCCTCAGTTTCTAAAAATGCTGCCTTCCACATTTCAGGATCACAGCTGTCATCCCCTTAAGAAGCCCACCCAAGGCTGAACAAACAAAGCAGTGATTCTGTTAGCATACTCTGGAAAACGTCAGCACTGTCTGAGCTGACCTCATGGCATTGCTGATAGGCTTCACAGAAACATCGAGGGGAGGGCAGCAGAAGCACTGGGCACAACAAGGCCAAGCTTTGAGAGAGGCCCCAGCAGGTCAGGGAGCAGAACAGATCATGGAAAGAAAACCCATATTTGGTGGGTTGCACCATCACAAACTGTACTGCCACCTAAACTAGTATGTACAGCTTTTCTAATGACCCACTGGATAGAGGGATGCTCCAAGAACTGGCCAGATTTGGCCACACAACAGGCCATACTTACATTTTTATATCAGCTTCACAAAGATGGTTGGATAGAGTGGCAACACTGGAGACTGGGTTTTTCTTTTAAAGAGAAGGTTTTACAGATAAGTGTTCCTGTGAAAATCAAATGCTTTTAGTAAATATAAACGCTATGGAAATACCTGTATTTCCTGGCATTTCCATGACATTGGAAGTTACTTTATTATTCTATAACTGATACTTAATTATTAATATCTTCTTGCCCTAGTTTTGATAAGGTTGAGATGGATAGAGGCTCATACTCATAGCAACAGGAGGAAAAAAATGTCCTCCAAAAAGCTGGCTGAGAGTACTTGCCAAATCCCAGTTTCATGCCACCTGAAGAGAAAAATCCAGATATTTTATTTATTTATTTATTTATTTATTTTTATTTTTATTTCTTTTATTTGTTTTCCAGCAGTGCCAGCCCATTCATTTAGAACCAAATGGAAAAGGAATTATATATGTGAATACAAGGCTTCCTGGATAATTTTAAAATGTATTTTTAAAAATTGTAGCAGTGCTATATATTATACTTCCTTGTCAGCCACATGCAGATATGAATTGTATCTGCAGATATATTGCAGATATGAATTGTATCTGCAGTCCAAGAGGGGAGAGTATTCAAATGAATTGCCATTTTAATTAACAAAAAAGAAAAAAAAGTGTCCTGAAAAGTGTTATAATGTGTCTCCTGGCCAATAGGAAGACACAGAAGGAACTTAACCCTGGTTACACATATCCTTTCTCTACAGTTCCTTAGGTTCAAGAAATGAATCAGAAAGAAATTTCATAAAGCTGAACTCGTTAGTGGAAGAAAGGAACATAGAGAAACACTCCCATTATATTATCATTTTTTAAATATTTAAGCTACAATTTGTCCTAGACATCTCAGTGGTTATCCAAGAATGTCATGCAAAAGTGTACATGTGTACACATACAGGAGTTTTTTGCTTTGATTGCTCTACTGAGATTCTCTCCTGTAACAAAAACAAGGACGTGCACACACACAAACAGAACTTAGGGGTCAAACTAATATGAAATATTTCTCTGCAGTAATAGAGCTTGACTAAGACCTTCATTCTTTCAAGTGTGTTAGATTTCAGGAGCAGAAAAGAACTTTAGTTTGTGTTGTCTCTCTCCTATATAGCAGAAGCTTTCATGGAGTTGTTTCTGTGTTGACCCTTGATTTTGCCTTTCAGAGTAAACAATAAGACTGCCTTCTTGGGGAAGAAAAAAAAGGAACTGTATATAGATGCTAGAGATAATTATGTCGGATGCTTCGTGTCTTCCTCCATACTCAACATTAACTCTTTTATATGTTCTGACACATCAACAGACAAGGACAGGGAAAATCTGATATGGCTATTTTAGTGTGAACCTTAAAAAGTGCTCAAGAAAGGACTATTCTTTTTCCTTCTGCTATACCTGGTTTTGTATTTGTTTTCATCACTCTTCTCTACTGCTTTCATGCAGTTCTTTGAAATCTAACTGCATTGTCCCAGTGTCTCAGATTATTACATTGTGACTTCTTTGATTTAGAGGAGCTCTCCCTTCTTTTCAAAAATGTCATTTTCACACGGGAACAAGTGTGACATGATGAGCATGAACTCAAGTCTCTTCCAGACTTCTGAACATTCCTTGCTTCTGAGCTGACTTGGGTTTTGGTACTGGGCTGATGGTTTCAGTTTCCAGCAAGATAAAAATACCACATCTGGTTAATTGGTGATCTGAAGTCTTGATCTGTTTGTTACTGGTGGACAAGACACCTAATGTGTACTGATTTGTACTGGTAATATACTTGTTTTGACCACTGTGTTTTCTTACATAGTCTGTAAATATATATCTCATTTTGCTGATAAAAGTTGTTTGGCATGAGTTTCACTGGTGCCAGAATCAATTCTGACATCTTATCTGTCTGGCCTTACTTGCTCTTGGCCTGGCAAGTGCCAAGTTCAAGACATTGCCATGTTCTCCCATTGAATGAAAGTGTGGCTGATTTCCCTATTTCTGTTGGATTGTATTTCAAAATAGTCTACATACTGCTCATTTAGAGGAAATGTGACCTTTTAAAAAACAAATATGACGTCTAGAGAATTTCAGAAAAAAAGACATAATTCAAAGTCTGACTTTGTCACGCATCAGAATTCTGTCTGCACCCCATTAATTTTATTTTATTCAGGGGGGCTAAAGGAACCCTTAGAGCAAAGGCAGTCACAGTAACAGTACAAGTCCAGAAACAAAAATTACTTGTCACTAATCTGATGTTCTGACTTTTTCATGTAATTCATGCTGAGGCTGATGTAAGGTTTAAAGTCATCAGAAGTACAGTCCATGTTCTTGAGGGAAGAAAGGACAGATAACCACCAGAGGTGAGAGCTGTGTGCAGTAAGTCATGAAGTCATAGTACTGGTTTACTGTAGCATTCACTGTAGCAAATCCTCATTCTACCAGCAGAACACAGCCATATAATCCCATGAAGTATGAGCAAGACAGTATCATGTAAACTCACTCAGCCAATAATTTTGTCTGGGATGTAAAACACACAGTGACTTATGTTGGAGTTACATGGTGCTGACAAGAGGTGATAGGGATGCTTAGCAATAATAATATTGCTAATTACATTGCTATAATAAAGATATAATAAATAAAGCTATTAGTTCCTCTGTAGCATAACACATCCTTATGGCATTGTAAACACAGATAATATAGCTGGCAAGCATCAGTTCTAAAGCATGACAGCATGGTAGGAAGCCAGTTTGCAGCCAAATTTTTAAAAAAAAGGTCCAAAAAGTCCCTTTGATCTGTTACCATATGGCTTCTCTACTTTGCATAGCATTTTCTATGAACGTCTCAGTGACTATATCTATAATATATTAGCAAATGAGCAAATAAGCTTTTCCTAGTCCTTGCTCTTGTTGAGGACTTCAATTTATCAGGTGTCTGTAGGAATACAATACAGCAGAGGAGAAATAGTCCAGGATGTTCTTGGAGTGTGTGGAAGATAATGTCCTGACAGAGCTGGTGAAGGAGTCAGATGGGGAAGGTGCCCTACTGGACCTGTTGTTTGTGAACAGAGAAAGACTTGTGGGTGATGTCACAGCTGAGAGCTATCTTGGGCACAGCAATCACAAAATTATAGAGTTTTTCATTCTCAGAGACATGAGAAGTGGGGATCAAACAATAAAAATAATTCCAATAAATACATCAGCAACATAAGGAGAACAATGGAGAATCTCCATCTCTTTTTGTATGTAGAGAGAAACACAATGACAAAGGATGAATAAAAGGCTGAAGTCCTTAATGCTTTTTTGGCCTCAGTCTTTAGTAGTCAGACCAGTTGTTCTCCAAGTACCCTGCCACCTGAGCTGGAAGACAGAGATGGGGAGCAGAATGGGGCCTTCATAATCCCTGGGGAAATGATCAATGCCCTGCTACACCACTTAGATATCCACAAATCTATGGGACCACAGAAGGGTACTGATGGAGATGATGGAAGAACTTGCCAAGCCTCTTTCCATTAGTCACCAGAAGTCTTGGTTTACTGATGATGTCCTGGCTGACTGGAGGTTAACAAATATGATGCCCATCTACAAGGAGGGCTGGAAGAAGGATCTGGGGAGCTACAGCCCTTTTAGCCCAATTTTGGTGCTGGGGAAGGTCTTAGAACAGATCCTCTTGAATGCCACAATGCAGCATGTGCAGGACAACTAGGGGATCAGAACCAGCCAGCAGATGTTTGTGAAAGGCAGGTCCTGCCTGACCAACCTGATCTCCTTCTATGACAAAGTGACCCAGTTAGTGGATGAGGAAAAGGCTCTGGATGTAGTCTACCTGGACTTTGGTAAAGTATTTGATGCTGTCTTCCACAATATTTTCCTGGAGAAACTGTCTGTTCATGGCTTGGACAGCTGCATTTTTCACTGAGCAAAAAACTGGTTGGATGGCCAGGCCCAGAAAGTGGTGGTGAATGGGGTTAAATCCAGCTGGTGGCTGGTCACAAGTGGTGTCCTGCATGGCTCATCGTGGGGGGCAGTCCTGTGTAATATTTTTAACAATGATCTGGATGAGGAGATCAAGTTTTCCCCCAGTCCATTTTCAGGTGACAGCAATTTGGGTGGGAGTGTTGATCTGCTGGAGGGCAGGAAGGCTCTGCAGAGGGATCTGCCGAGCTGGACCAATGGTCTGAGGCCAATTGCATGAGGCTCAGCTAGTCAAAGTCCCATGTCCCACACCTGGGTCACAACAAACCCATGCAGTCCTACAGGTATTGTACAGCCTGGGGAAGTGTGGCTGGAAATTTGCGTGTTGAAAAAGGATCTGGGGATATTGGTCTACAGCAGCTGAACATGAGCCAGTGTGTGTGCCCAGATGGCCAAGAAGGACAGTGGCATCCTGGCTTGTATCCAAAATATTGTGACCAGCAGGACCAGGACAGTGATCGACCCCCTGTATGACTCTCTGTAGTGAGCAGTGGTGAAGCCACACCCTGAACCTTCAGTTTCTGGGCCCCTCACTACAAGAAAGATGTTGAGGTGTTGGAGTTTGCCCAGAAAAGGGCAATGGAGCTGGTGAAGGGTTTGGAGCACAAGTCTTGTGGGGAGCAGCTGAGGGAGCTGAGGTTGTTTAGTTTGGACAAAAGGAGGCTCAGGGCAGAGACCTTATTGCTCTCTACAGCTTCCCTGAAAGGAGGCTGTAATGAAATGGGGATGGATTTCTTCTCCCAAATAACAAGATTAGAGGAAATGTCCTCAATTTGCTCAAGGAGACATTTAGATTGGATATTAGGAAGAATTTCTTTGCAGAAAGGGTTGTCAAACATTGGAACAGGCTGTCCAGAGAAGTGGTGGAAGCACCATTCCTGGAGGTATTTTAAAGCACCATTCCTGGAGGTATTTATCCTGCAGTTATGGCACTTGGGAACATGGTTTAGTGATGCACTAAACCAGTGCTGAGTTAATAACTGGGCTCAGTGATATTAAGGGTCTTTTTTGACTTAGAGGAGTCTATAAGTCTATTATATTTTTCTGTAATTTTATTATTTATAAAAATATTCATGTTTAGGCTTCAGCAATACTGCTGGTGATATTTTTGGAGGGAAAAAAAAACTCAATCCAAACCCGTCCAAAAGTAAGACAACATGTCACATATATTTTAAGACTATTGATTTACTTTTGGCAGTCTTTAAAATATTTCTTCTAATTTTTTAAACATATTGAAGAAAGTTTACAAAATCTCCTCGCATGTATATTTAATGACCCCTATTTGTAATCAAGCATACGGTCATTTATTGTGAAGGTCCTGCAATTGCCAACTGTTACTAGCTAGTTTTCCAAAGGTAAAAAATAGAACCATTTTTCTCTCTCCTCCCTGTCAAAAAGCTATACCCCTCTGCTGTTTGTACATATAACCTAAACTTTAAGCAGTGTGCTTTGACCTGGGTAACTGGTTAGCAGACAGACTTATGGCTGTGCACCTCCTCAGTATATCCATGCACACTCAGTGAAATTGCTTCAGGCCACATTTTGGAGTTGCACTCTTCATTGGCTGCATCCCCGGCACTGTTTGGAAATAAGGAACACTTCTGTAGGGATAACCCAGTTTCTGTTTTACAATCCCAAGTATGCTGGTCACCTCGTGGAGGAAGAGCTGCCGACCCGTGTCCTTGCCATTGCAAGCACCATCTTCTCTGGTATTCGCTGGGTCAAATATACCACACTTTTTAAGCACGTGTAAAGGATTACAGAAACCCCTATGTGCATCTCCAGAGAGCAGCCAGAAAGGGTTAAACAAAATCAACCCTGACAATACTAGAAACAGTTCTCTCAGTGTGTGTTGGTTCACTGCTCCACAGGGCATAGCAGATGTTGTGTCTGGTAGTAAGAAGGGCCCAGGAGGTGTGAGCTGTCAATCACTTTTTTTCCTAACTACAGGCTGTGCTATGGATATGAAGCACGACTAAAACAATCTGTCTCAGCTGGGGTGTGTGAGGTATCAATAACCCTTGGCAGAGGTGTCAAGAGCCTTGCTGGAATCAAACTACCCTGCTGACCAGCTGCTTAGCAAGTTAACAAGGCAGCATTCAGTGCTTGCTGCCCTCCCAGCCCAACAATTAACACAACTGGAGCAGGGCTCTGCTGAAATGCAGGAGGAACCTCGCCGCATCGCCCTTGCGCTGGCGACAAAGAGATGCACAATTCTTTATTCAGAAGCATCCGTAACAACATGTGAGGAGTGAGAGAAACTAGGGCAGAGAACATGTTTTGTTCTCAAATCAAATATGCAGATAAATATTAGCAGTATGAGACAAATCTGAACGGACTGAGGAAAAATAGATTTGTAAAGTATTTTCACTCATGAGGCCAGCAGCTGTAGAGCAAGCACAGAAAAAGAGCTCCAGTAAGGAATAAATTGTGCTGAGAAGCTAGAGTAAGGTAAATTTAAACAACAGCAGGAACAAACAATGTAATGAAAGAGTTCTGAGGCGCTGGTAATCCAAACAAAAGCTGCGTAGTGGCTTGTTACAATCATCCACATGGCTGGTTAGAGTATTATAGAACAACCGGGTTGTAAAATGAACAGGCTACAGTCGGAAAGTCTTAAACATTTTGCACTCTTGGGTCATGTACTACTCAGCCTCGTACCAGTATAAATTTGGAAGTAATGCCATTAAAATCAATGGCTTCACAGTGCTTTAACAGGGAAGGATCGGGCCCATTCGTAGAGAATGATCCAATTTTTCATTTTACAAACTGCTAACTCCAGCTTCTAGAGTTAATGTTTTTCCTGAGCCCCTAACACATTTTTTTTTGTTTTGTTTTGTTTTGAAAACTGAATTACTTTCAAGTCTTTTTGTATTCTACATTGCTTTATTTTGTGGTTTTGTTCTCAAGGGCATCAACCAGTGATTATATACTATTCCATTCTGAAAAAAAACCCCAAACATGCTGTACGGCAAAACATGAATATTAGCTTTAAACAATTTAATGTTGTTTGTCTTTGCTTTGAAATTCAATAATGCCATCAGCCCACAAGACCTTTTAGAGCAGAGTATTTCACACAGTGAAAGCTGCTTTCTGCTACAAAAGCAGAGCAGCTGCAGCTCCTGCAGATACTCTTAAAGACAGATATAATAAAACACTGGGAGGGAGTAGGTCGACACAGGAGCATGAAATGGACGAGATGAAGCCCTTTGTCACAATCAAATAGGCTGTAAAGTTACTATAGTAACATACAGTATTAAGCTCCAGGTGGATTGACTTAATGTTGACTAAACAAAAAGAGGTTAACGAAAACCAAACCAATAATTATTACACTCTCTCCACCAAATGTTTGCCAGGATGCCATTATTTTGATTTAGCCAAGCTGCAGAAAATGTGGTGCAGGTTACTTTCTGTTCTGATGAGCATTCCTCTATGAGAAAGCCTGTAAAACAAAAACAAATCCAAAATTGTGAGAATGAAGGGGATAGGTTTGCTGTGCCTGTGACAGAAACCAAAGCAAAATCCAGGCAAAAGACCATGACAGAATTAAACTGTGTCAAACGCTATTTTTTTATTTTCTCTCTCCAGGATCACCACTTCCCTAATGTGAGAAATGTGGAGAAGAAGGGGATGTTCAAACTCATCGAACTACCTGAGCTAAAAGAATGAAAACTGGAAAAGACGCATACATTTCGAGACTTTGTTTTTATCTTCCCTGTAAAAACTAGCCTTTGCATCTAAAAATCTAGCAGGAGATATTCTGCTAATTGCAAATTGTATCTTCAACAGGAAGCAGAAATTCATCTGGCTGTCAGTGTTTGTTTCTAGTTATGTTCTTTACTATAGAAAGAAGATGCCTGACAACTTATGAATGGGGTGCCTCTGGCTGCTTGTCCACCCTTCTCTTTTAGCTATGTGTCAAGGAAAGCACTTTGACCTCAAGATAAATCCCACACTCTTAGAAAAATTTCTCTTAGCTGCAACGGCCATTTCTTTCACTCTGTTTCAGTCTGGGAATTAAAAAATCTGAAGATTTAAGTGAAATTCCTAGTTTTATTCTGAAACTTCTGATGCTGTCAGAATTCACACCTTCTATCAGAACTGTAATTTCATGTGTCTCTGGTATAGTTAGTGAACTCCAAGCTGCTGCCCTATAAATCTTTAAAGGTTGCTATTCAGAGAGGGAAAGAGATCATATTGGTTCAAACTGAGTAATACAGAGTGGGTCTTTCTTTGATAAAAAGTAGTAAGTACAAATCAGAAACCCACTTGGATAGTCACTACAAAACTGTCAAAAACCTCTCATCTGTGCCATAAACTCAGGCTCAATACGACTTGAATTAATTCCACACTGTCAAGGAGAAGAGAAAACATGCTAATTGCATTCAGGACATGAAGCGTAGCCTTGGCCAGATAGAATTAAAAAAAAAAATTAAAAAAATAAGACAAAAGAGGTTTTAATTATCAAAATTATGAGATGGTTTTAAAACTGTACATGGTTCAAGAACACTTTTGGAAAAGACGATATATGAAGGATAGAAGCAGGAAATATCTGAAGCTCCAAATATTTGAGGGATGCTTGTGATTATTACAGCCTCTTGGCTGGATACAGCAGCCAGGAAAGCAGTATCTACTAAAAGGTGATGGAAGGATTAAGCAGTTAGCCAGAGCTTTCTGGCAAAAATAACACAAGGGTTACTATTTTCAAGAATTTATTTTCTGTAACCTGGTAGAAAGGTAATGTGGCTGCATCCTAGGAAATGCAGTGAGGTGTGATCAGAGTAACAATAATCAAGCTGAGAGGCAGTCCTAAATGCTTCAGGAGACAAATATCATCACTTGAAGAGGTACCAAGCACTCTTGTTAAAATCAGTTCAGGAATGGTTTCCTTTTGGATTACTTTTGTAGAAGTACCTGGCACAAGGTGGAGCCATCTGAAGGCCAGCACTAGAATATGACCAGGTTTTTCAGGGGCAGACAAATTCTGTGTACTCATGAAAATTATGATAATAATAATAATACAGAAATACAGAGTCAAGCCTTCCAGTTCCCCTGGAGTAGTACTGGCTCTCATTAACAGTTATGGCATGTCACAGACAGTTCTGTAGCTGGATTAAAAAATGTTTGAAGATTTCCTTGTCATTATTTGAGATGTCCCTGCTAAGCTGGACTGCTAGAATGTCCTGAATGTCCTAAAGACTCAATGTTACACAAAAAGAATATCAGAGGAATGTCAGTGGTCCAGGAAGCTCTTCACTTGCTTGAATCTGCTTGTAGGTATTCTTGAAACTGCATATCCCATTCTGACATGTCATCTGTCTCCTAAATCTAAGTAGGACCCCAGATAGCTGCCACCAGCATGGTTATCTGTATCTTTGTCTTCAACTCGACAGAATTCAGTTGGGCTATTGAGGAAAAGCACCCAGTAAACTGTAGCCTGCAGTTTAGAAAGCTGGTGTAGGCACTGCAGGTCCCATAAAGATCTAGCTTGTGAGTCAGGAAGAAGATCAAAAGGGCAATGAAGGCCCATCTCAAATATTTATGTGCTGGCACATGAGGACAGCCTTTCCCAGGAAGGGCAGGCTCTTCACAAGGAATGAGCGCTGATCCTGCACTCTTTAGTAACTGGTTGCTTTAACACAAGCAGAAGTGGAATCCATATGGGAGATGCATAAGCTAAAAACCCCATAAGTACATATGAACTGTAGAAAAGACTTTATTTGATAATTCATATAAAACCCAAGCATACTATTCCCTCTTACATATTCTTACTGTGAGGACATGTGCCAGCCTTTGAATACAGTGTGCGGGAAATGAGATGTGTATACAGTCAAGTATCTGCCAGGAATTCTTTGTACCTTTTCAGAATACACTCTCATGGCCACCTGAGTATGTAGCAGTGCTTGAGTAGGAGATGATAAATAATCCTGGGTAAGTACCCCAGTTATTATGCTGTTTCAGATCTTTTCTCTTCATGGTTGATGTTAATTCTAAATGCTGGATATCCTTCCTCTTCCCTTGCTTGAGAAGTCCCAGACAAAGCTTATCACTCTGCTCTCTCAGTTCTTGGTTTAGGTTCTCTGCAGGGAGCTATGGGCATGGAGACCAGGTGCAGCACATCTCTAAGGAGTGGGTAAACAGCAAAGCTCCTGTCTTCACAGATGGGGTCCCACTGCCATGCCCTTCGTGACCCACAGGGAACAGGAGTTAAGAGTCATCCGCTTCTTTCCTTAACAGCCTCTTTTACCTTCCTGTGTTGCCTAGATTAGCTGACAGGATGGAAACCCTTCCGTGACCCCTTCCAGCCAGAGGAGATCACTTTTGTGTTTCTCTGAGTGGAGCAGCTGGAAGCCCACTGCCTCCTGTGGGGTCTGTGCTCAGAAACACCAGCCCCACAGCCTGCCCCTGGGGTGGTGCCCCCTGCACAGTGTTACCCCCCACCCCTCCTTTAGAAACTTCTTAAAGGGATGCTGTTTGTATTCTCTGCTCATCTTCCCCGGCACTGAAGTGGCCTGTGCATGTAGCTGTTTATAAATCAGTGAAGCTCAAATGCATACTTAACTTAGAGGTAACTTGAGCCTAAAGGTACTGAATTTTCAGAACAGCTAAAATTCTTGTTTCTTTCTCTTTAACTCAGAGTCCCATGGATGCATTGGCCTTGCTTGAGAGTCACTGTAGATTGAAAGACAATTTGAATTATAATACTGATCCAAATACTACTGCTTCTGTGACTTTGGGCATGCCACTTAACCCCTCTGAGCCTTATTTTCCCTATTATCTGAGACTAATGGTATTTTACCTGTCTCAGACCACATGGGAGCTATGAGGCTTAATTAATGTTTGCAAACTGGGTTGTTGCATAGCATAATTAAATAGCATTTTCAAAGTTTAAAGAAGTAGAAAGTATTAAGACCCATCAGCAGTAAAGATGAGACAAGGAGTGAGAATGTCCTGATTCCCAGGACAGTGCTTAATTCTCTGAACCATATGGCTTTGGAAGGAAAAAACAGCACCAAATTGGCCTCAAGAACATTTTCCGAAGTTCAAAAATGGGAATTTTAAAGTGAAGGTGGCTATTCACAACTTTAAAGAACATCCAAACAGCAATATTGTTTTGATTGTTGTATAATTATTTCCTTCTGTAGTTGCACAAAATCGCCCCACATTTTTAGATGTAACTGAGCTTCCAGCCTGGAGACTTTTTGTTAAAAACAATCCTTCACAGCTAACTCATTTATAGCATTTTTAATGACCCACACTTACTTTCCCCTTTAAAATTTGATGGTTCTGTTCCAGGTTGGCTTACAGTATTCAAGTTGCAGTTGTCTTGGGCAACATAGAGGTGATAGAAATATTTTGCAGACCTCCCAGATATCTCTTGCCCTATCACTTTGTCTCACAGTTCCCCTATAAAACTCTAGAGCTATTTTAGCTGTAAAAAGGAAGTTAAATAATGGTTGTATGAAGAGTTCCATTTTGCTCATATAACTGTGTCTCTTCATATCCTGAATGAGAAAAAAAAAAAAAAAAAGGAAAATCAGAGAAATTTTAGCCATGTGTTTGTTACATTCTATTTTTTCAGTTTAAGGCAGTAGGATTTCCAGTCAAAACTTTCTGTTTAACCTATGTTTTTCACAGCAGAAAGGAAAACTCATTATAAACATTAATTTCATTTCGTTTTCTTCCATTTATCTGTCTATTACAATAAAGCCAGTTTTTGAGGAAAATGTTACAGGGAGATTTTTATGCTATGGATGGTATAAAAATGTGTGATATCAGCCATGTCATTAAGCTTACTTCAACAGATGTGTGATGCAACTCAAGTTTATTTATTTGGATTATTTGTATTTAAAACTAATATTTGAATTTCAAGCATGGTTGAAGGGCTCTAACTATTGGGATAATGGGCTTTTGATTTCCTTTTAGATAAAAATAAATATATTTTATCATTCCAACATTCAATCTCTAATTTTAGCTCTCTTTCAGACTCTCAGAAGAAAGCTGTAAATAAAAGAGTTAAAAAAATGGATTTCTTTTCTTGAAATCAGAGCTTTAACTTTTTTTTATATATATATAAAATAGACTAAGAAGTTACTAAAAATGAAATATTTATTACGATCTCACAATTCTGTGGAGATAAAAATCCTTAAAAATAATGCAGTTAAACTCCTAAGGGATCTAATTTATTTGAAGTAAATCTCATAGAAAAAGGTGTATCTGGAAGGTTCAGATGGGACCTTACTATTTAGATCTTACATATCAGAGAAGAGCCTAGGATAGTTCAAAGTCTAGGATATGGAGTTGCATCTCAGGATCTATTGGTACCTCATAGAGAGTATGAGAATGACATACAGAATGACCTTAACACAAGAAACAGAGAATTCATGTTAACTTCATATCATGAAGTCCTAGCAGTGCCTGATTGTGCCCATTTCTCTCCTAGCCTTCTTGCTTTTCCTTTCTGCAGACTGACATACTAGCTAGACTCAGGACAGCCTTACAGTTCTGCATGACTGAGATAAATAATTTTTATCACAAACATAAATGTTAGAAACCCGTCATGGCTGCAATTCCAGCCAATAGTCTGTCATCTTCTCTCAGCAAAAATCTACCTGTCCCATCTTGGCTGTCCCATCTCAGTCTCATGGTTAAGGCAGCAAAATAAATCTGTATAAAATGCAGGTAAACTATGAGTTCCCAAAATGAACGTGAGGGAGTGCCCAACCAAAATTTTCATCTTTGACACAAGTTAGCTTATTAGGGCAGACAAGGAGATGAAAAGAAAGGCAACCCTAACTCATGTTTTCATCACCTTGGTTCTTCAGAAGTAAGACCCATGGCAAAGTAAAAGTGGTGGTAAAGATCAGGAACCATTAGGAAGGGCACTGCCTCTTTGTGCTATCCCAGCAGTTTTGGGTTACTCTATTTTCCTTTGCTTTTGTGGATGCCTGTTAGGTTGCTCCTGCAACAGGGGTGCAAGTGTTTATCCTTTGGCTTTATGCCTATCACTCTCTCCCTCTCCCTCTCCCTCTCTCTCTCTCTCTGAGTATATTTCCAGACAGAGGTTAAGGGCAGGTTTCTGATATCCGTGCATTGGAAGCTGGGAGCTGACCATCCATTTTGTAGTAAACCATAATATCTTAATTATCTCAATAAAGATTTTGTAAATCTGGGCAAATTTTATTATAGGAACTCACAGTTACACAATCTCGTTGAAAAACTAGTTGCTTTTGTTGGGTGTTTTCTGTTAGGATTATTATTTTGCATAATGGTATTCCTCTTCGCCACTAAATCTTGAGAGAAAAAGGCAGATAAAAATACTTCTGCCTTTTGCTACTACAAGAGGAAATTAGTATCTAAAAAGTCTGCTGAACCACGACTAGGAAATGTTACTTTTGTGTCTTTTGATGAGCAGACAGTGATTGGAGGCAGACAGGACCAAAATTAATTTGGACCTTAATGCAGTCAAAACAAGAGTAGTTATTTACATCAGCTAAAGAGATCTGGGGGGCATTGGAAGATGGGGCGGGGCAATTACCAATCTAGAGCATTAAGGGAGGCAAAAATTTGCTTACACCCCCTAATTCAGACTGAGCTAGAAGTCAATAAGACAGTTAAGAAAAATGAATTTCCTGACCTAGAGTCACCTCTCAATTTGGGGAACACTTGGGAAAGCAGTGCTACTGTTTTCCCAAGTTCAAAAAGGTGAATATCCACTAAACACACATGATCCTGAGAGAAAAGTGGGAAAATAATCTGATAGCTTATTGGAACTGCTTGTTCTCACAGTCTGAGAATTTCTTCCACCATTTTTTCCCACAGCTGGCCATGAAAATAATTTTTTCAAGATTAAAGTGCTCAGGGTGCCACGCAGAGAAAGTTGATGTGACCGTGTGAGACTACTTCACTTGTTCCAACCACACGTGTGGAGCTTGCCACGGCAGGATGAAAGCTGCAGTTGTGCCTTGCATCCTGCTGGTCTGCGGGACAGTCATGGGACAGACGTGGGACAGTCACACACAGCAGTAGTGGTGACTAATTCAGTTAGTGCTGCACACTAACGTTTTACACTTCTAAAAAGTCCCTACCAGCAAGGGAAGCTTGTAAGGAAACTTTGTAAGGAAAAGCGAAGGCAGTGTGTGACAAAGGAGATGCAAACTGTTTGTCCTTCCTTTTGTTCCCTTTCATCTTGCAGTTCCTCTTAGTCTAAACTAAAGGGCTTTCAGACTGCATATATGACTCCCCTCAGGACTGAAAGGATGTGTGTATGTGGGCTGAAAAGGAGAGGAGACAGCTAAAGTAAAAAAAAATGCCAGAGAGTTTAAAAATGCTAAAACCTGGAATGTATTCCCAGGATTTTTTGTCCTTTCTAGTGGAAGATTCATTAAGAGTGTGTTTATATTCATATATGTGCACATGCATACATAAACATCGAAGCCATATATATTGATTAAATAATTACCTAAAATGTAATTGGCTCCTAGACCTACCAGATTAGTTAAAAAAAACCAAACCAAACCAAAACAAACCCCCAAAACCTCCAGCAACATCACTGCCCATAGATCTGAGACAACACCAACAAATTCTCATTTCACTGGGATTTTATTTCATTCTTGTAGGCTTAATATCTCACTGCATGAACAAAAAATATCACACAGAAAGGGCTTCAGGCTAGCTACTTCCAAAAAGATTCAGCCTTCTAAGTACTATCAATATCATCCCTATACCCACATGGTTAGCACTTTCTAATGCACTCGCTGAAAACCATTAATAAAGCAACATTTTTAGTCTAGTTCTTAGCCATGTGTTGTACTGAAATAAGTTCATGTAAATCTGTGAACTGCACGACAATGATCAAATTAACAGTCGTTTCAGGGAAAATGCCCCTCAGGCTGAAAAATAATTAGTAGTCTCTCACTCTATCTTTTCCTACTAATAAAAATCATGCTATTTTTGTTGACTGTTCTAATAAAACACCTTCCGTGACCCTGAGGTAGCTCAATGTAAAATATAAGGACTATTCTATTGTGCAGATGCACACATATTTTATTGAACATTTCTATTTAGTTTCTCATCTAGTAACAGCATTACCTCCACGAGAACTTTTGTCAGAATGATGCAGCGCATATGCTCCCTTCTTCTCATGCAATTCATCTTGCTGAGGTAAACCCCAAATTTTAAAACTCCAGCTTTCAGTTTAACTTCTCTGTGTACTGATCATTATGTAGTACAACAGCACAAAATTCATTTTTTCCCTTTGATGACCACTCAGAGTATTCATTGGAATGTGTATGTTCCTGCACTACAGAATTCAGAGTGGCTCAGACTTGCAGCAAAATTTCAGCATATTCTCACCAAAGTTTTGCTCTCAGGATTTTGGCTCAGTATATAAAAGCAATTTATCCTGTGCCATGTTGTCAGAACCACCTGTTTAAATATTTACCTTATTACCTATACCTACATTTAATTTTCTAACAGTGTGGATTATCTACATAAGAAAAAGTTACTGAGGGTGTGAACACACCCAGTGAAGAAGTGGCCTGTGGTCCTCCTCCTGTCCTGCCATAACTGGAATAACTTTTCTCTGTGTGAAGGTAGAGAAAAATATATTAACTGAGTGACAACAGTGTGCTCAGCTATAGAACAATGTTAACCTTATGCAGGAATGGATTTGTGGGGCCACATACCAGATATTATTTTCTTTTCATTTTAAGTGGACGTGGAAACTGTATAAACACAGAGCTAGAGGGAGAAGGCTTGTTTGAGTTTTATATTCATGAATAATATACAAACATTGGGGATTAATTTATAGTAGCAAGTAAATAACAAGAGCTTTCCAAAATGGCTCCCAAGAGCACTTCCAAGGGAAGTACTCCCACTAATTTGGACTAATAGGAAAGTCAGAATGAGGTTCTTCTGTAAACATATTTCTGGTAGCACTTTGTAAGTAAGTGATCAGGAGTGACAGCACATACTGAGGGGGTAAATAAATGGGCTGACAGCCTGGAAATACCTGCTGAAAACAGAGAGTGTTGCCAGTTTTGGCAGGATTTGGAGTGATCCTCACTTCCTTAGGGTGGCTGGAAGGTCTGCTCCTTGCCTCTATGTGTGTGTCCGTGTGCAGATGGATGTGTGTGCACACATGTACATATGTGAGAACATGTGGCCTGTGCACATGATTCAGCCCAGCAATGCTGTCCTAAACGAGGGTGTGAGCCAGCATAGCCATCAATCAGATATTAATGGCTTGTGAATTTCCCTTTGGAAGGGAATGGGACTAATGCTGTGGTCCAGGTTTCCAGGAAGACATTCTATGCTCTAGTCTGCTGCATAAGCAGTAGCCAGTGCTCTGCCTTTCTCTGTACACATTCTCCATTACTGTCCTAGAAACTTGGATAATCTACCCTGCCCCCAGTTTCTGTATCAATATTAAAAGTAATTTTCTTAATTACATCTCTGAATTGTTGTAATGCATCAACTTTTGAAGAAAAAGGTCAGCTGGTTTGCAAATTCCTATAATTTATGGGGTTTCTTAAAGAATACATAAAATTCTCCTATTTTAGAGATGTATGTTTTTATGCAATCATATCTACTTAGTATTGTCTTGTGACAAAGGAGAATAAAAGGATTGCAAATAGGTAACTGGAACTAGGTGGATTTTTTTAATATTTCTCTAATGTAGCCTTGCATAAGAATCAAATTCTGTCCAAATTACTTTTGTGATATGTGGATGCCATAAATAACATGATGGAAAAGGGATTGATCTCTTTCTCTCTCCTTTACATGTTATAATCAGAAAGGCTAATATATTACCAAAACCACCTTTTCTTCTTTCTCAGAGATGAAGCTCTTGGATCGAGAATTCACCTAATGCCTTCTATTGACAGGAGAATTTCTGAGGTACCACTGCCTTTCAGAAATGACAGCATCAAATATTCAGAAGTCCAAGAGAAACTATCTTTCTCTTCCACAGCCTCTCACAGCTTGTTAGCATAGTGTTTTGATTTTGCTTGGCCTAATTGCTCAGAATTAGACCTTCAGAATAATAAGAAATACACATGTTCCCCTGATAAAGCTAAGAACACTTCAGGCTCTGTTCCAGAAATAGGACTGAAAGTAATTTCCATCTTTCAAGTGTTATCAGAAAACAAATGTTAGTAAACAGCGGGTAGTGAATAAATGGGGAAGGAGGGAGGTCAATGACAGCATCAATCAGCTATGTCTTGCTGAAAAATTAAGGTGCTACGAGTGAAAAAATATTAATTTCATGAAAGGAGGGGATCAAATTAATTTCCATATCCTCTTTTAGACATCTATTCTTCCATAATGGGATAAAACCCTGCAATTTTCATGGGTGGCAATGGAAATTCTTACTGAGGTGCTTGACCCTTTGAAGGGTGATGCCTTGAGCTACTGAGCCTAAACATTGTCACACATTTGCAGAATAAGGCTTGGCATTTACTTAGGAAAGGTAACTCATTGTGTACTTATAGTTCTGGACAAAAAGAAGACAAAATGGCTTCTGAATGCCAGTTTTTCAGTCATTAGCTGAAACACTGAACTTTGTCTCATTTCCTTATGAACTTGAAATGTGTGTTCTAAGAGCTATTTTTAACTTTCTGTTAGTTTAGCATGAATGGACTATACCTCCTAGTTAGCATCTTCAGGAAAAGCTGATGCTAACAGATTAATGGAAATGTTGCAAGGAAAGAAAGTAGGATCAGCCCCTAATTTTGAGGGAAGTCCCAGCTGCACCTGCTTATTCCAAGTAGCCACCGAGCCTGGTTTTGAATAAAACAAAAGAGGTAACTGCAGGTTTGTTGAGGTTTGGTTGGCTTTTTTTCCCCTAGCCCCCAGAGCTCACTCAATTGAAGTACACACACAAAAAAATCTTCCTGCTGTGATAAACAGAGATCTCATGCGTGTGTGCACTCAAGAGGTATTGTTAATCAATGCAGTTTCTCTGCAGTCAAGGAAGCTGTGCCAATTTGCACTGGAATTCTGCTTCATATTTACATGTTCCTCATTGGTGTCTGATCTGTAATCTGAAAGACTAACCTGTCTTGCCCAGACTTTGCATTTGTACTTTGCAGAAAGCCTCACAGAGGCCTGAGACTTTTAAATCAGCCAAATGTTAGGATACACTTCAGATATCCTCTAGAACAACAGCTACATTTGGCCTTTGATTTACCAGTCTCAATCAAATAATTATGATCATTTGCTAGGGAATAACAAGTGAGTCAGTTTATAAAATGTTAATTACAAAGGCGATATTATTCACCCTCTGCATGTTGGACATCTCTGAACCTGGTCCTGTATTTCTCTGCATAGAATGGACTTTTTGCTTGGCTGTCAACAGAAGAAATGAGGTACAAATGAGAACGTCACACAAGTTTGGAAGATGTGGAACAGCTAGCATGGTTCAGCCTAACACTTGGATCTGCCCTCACCATGCAAGGAGGACTGATTTGACCAGCACTGACATAGCAGATAAACTGACATCAGTACTGACCTTTCAAAATGACAGGAGTAACTTATTCGCTTTAAAATAACATTAATGATCCACCAAAAATATAACAAATTTCTTTAAATTAAACACTGCTGAGAATATCTTTGATATTTTCTTACTTTTATTTCTTTGGACAAATATCTTGGAATTAGAGCCTTTTGAAAATAAAGTCAGAAAGAAAATAATTAATATGTGACCTGAAAGCAGAAATCAAGTAATTAATAGTTAATTAATTAATTTATTGATTAAAGTTAATCCTAAGGAATTTATTATATTTGAGAACTGCTTTCTACTCTGCCATATAAAATAATTTAGAGCCAACAGGCAATAACGAGGCCAGGGTTTGGTTGCTCATCTCACCCCTTATTCTGTAGTCACTTGAAATTTTGTAACACCATTTAAAAGACTTAACTTCTTCGTTTAGTGCCATTGAGAGCAATGGTACTAGCTGCAGAGTTAAAACTTTCAAGATGCAATTTAGATTATGTTGGCCCTGTAATAGTACACTGAAATAATTCTCCCACAAAGCAGCTTATTCATTTTCACAACAGCTTGATGGATGCTGTTATTTTGCTTGAGTAGGAGAGTGTGAAGAACACTGCCTACAACAAGGCTGGTTGGGACAGACCTTAAATGTTAATACTTTTAAGAATGGGGCATGTATTTTAATATCTGAGTTACATTTCTCTGATCAAACCAACCACCTAAGAGTTTGAAATTATGCTGATTCACGATATCCTGTCTAAGCACTTTGATCTGAGGTGTTCTCATGACAAAGATGTCTTATAGGGAGCCACAGATACTACTCATGCAGAGTGCTGACTTTTGTGGACAAATGGTTGTTAAAAGAGAAGAAATGGGGAAATGATATTGCTGGGTAGAAGGAAGACAAGCTTAGCAAGTGACTAAATGTCAGTATGGACCTAGAACCTAAAATGTAGGGAATCATTTTTAGGACAGAGGAACTAACACAATGAATTGGGGATAAGAGTTTCGCAGCATCATTCACTGATTTTGTGAGCAACCACAAAATTCTAATGCAAAAAAATTCCTACTTAAACAACCCAGAAAACAGAAAAATTCAAGACACAGAAGAATCAAAAGGATGGTATTCCTTAATTAACTGTGCTTTTCTTCTTTTTTAAAGGTTCCATTATCTGTACTTAACAGCCAAGACTTCCACTTCACATTCAGTCTATTTTATCTAGTTATTTTTATTGACCTTAGGGGGACCCAGCAACTGACAGTTCTTGTCAGAATTGTCTGTGATTTTCTTGAGTGTAGGTGCCATAATGGTCACAATGCCTGACTTAAACATAGTTGGATGTTTCAATACACATCGTAGCACTTATATTTTTCTGCAAAGCTTGGTATATTTAAGCTTTGTCAATTTAAACAAATGTTTCTCATCTACTTTAACACTTCCCCAAACTCTCATTTTAACAAGAGAACCTCAGTCCACTCACATAGCTGAATAAAGATTTCACTTATAAAGTAAAACATACATTGATGGCAGAAACACAGCAATGAATGAGCAAGAGAAAGAGTTGGTTTCTGTGTAAAGTAACACACATTGGAGCAGCTTGTATTGGCCACAACATGGTCAAACATTTATTATGGGGAATTAATTGACAAGGAGAACAATAGTGACTAACAATGCCAGGAGAGGTGAAGCTCTCTGTGGCTTCTGGTATGGCTCTTTTAGGGGTTTATCTCAGGGTAGCTGCTAAAAGGTCACAGGCATCATCTAATATCTAGGTCTTCTTTTGCATTTATGCCCCCTACCCCAAGGAAAAAAATTATGGTCTAAGAAGTGGTTAAAAAAATCAAAACAAAACACAAGGACTTGCTAATGCAGTAACTTTTACAATCGCCAGAGCTACCACAAGTGATGATTTATTTTTATGTACCATGCTTGCTAAACACAAACGATTCTCATAGAGTCCACAAATGTGTTTATATAAATCTTAGCATTATTATGGAGATAATTTTAGAAAACTGTATTGTTAAATATTCTTTTAACAACTCTATATGAAAACAAAAGGGCAATGCAAGTGCTGATCTCAGGTAAACCTTACTGAACCAGCTTTATTTCATTTTCAGGTTATTTTACTTAATTTACATGAAATGCTGCAAGCTAGGTAATCAATAATTTTTTAAATGATGTTGACATATACTTTTGGACCAAGTCACAATGAAAAAGCACTGAATAAAGAGGATTCAGAAACTGAACTGACATTGGTTGTCTGTCTTTAATTAATCCATCATATCAAACCATTTACATATACGTAGTCATGAAAGATAATTTCTGTGTGGTTTATGATCCACTTTTTAACTGAAAAATGCACAAAAAGTAATTAAACCAATTTGAAACAATTATAGGAAAACAATATTCAATAACCAAGATGCCAAAAAGTTTTAGCGTATCCTAAGGAAGCAAAAAATTGTCTAATCAGCAGTCATATTATTCCACGTTACATTTATTCCTGCAAGCTAGCCAAGCTCAAATTAATTGTACTGACTAAACTTTTCTTCTCGGAGAAAATTAAAGATACGCTGTTGTCAACACTTGAGCACAACCTCGCCGACACTTAAACGCAGAGAAGGGTGTGACATCCTGCCCTGGCTGCTTCGCGCTAATTAATCACTCTGGTATTTAGGACCATTCAAGCAGACAAATTAATGGAGAATAATTAGTGTATCTTTGTTCCAGCTCGGCTTTGCACACCAGACACTCCGAGGGAGAGAGGGGAGTATGGAGAAAGCGAGCCATTAGCATGCACATAGTTTTGCTTCTGTTCAGCAAGTTCTGCAGAGATTAAGAGAAAAGCCAAATTAGCAGTCGTGTGACTGGGGTTAGGACATCTCGCAGTAAAGAAAGCACTCTGTTTGGGTATCAGCTTTCAGAAGCAAGTTGTTAATCCAGATGTTACCTTTCATAAAGAACAAAACACAATTAAAAACCTCCTCCTCCCCCTCTCACTCATGCACACAAAAGAAAAAAAGAGGAATTGTTCCTTTCCATTACAAAGATTTATCTGCAATTTGGCTATGGGTGCCCACTAAAAAGAAATTTCTAAACCTTCAGCTTTCCTTTACAGGTCAACATTAACTTTCACTGGGAGCACAAGGGAGAATAAAACAAAGAACATACATCATGTGGTTATTATACTCAACAACAACACTTATGGTTATTTTATGTGATTGCTTTGAAAAGAAAATACAAAAATCCATCAGATTTTCAAAAGTAACAAATAGTGTCAGGTTTGTCTTAATTGCAAAATTAAAATAACACAAAATCATGAAGCAGCTTACAGTATGAAAAAATAGTGATAGCTACCAAAGAGAGCAATGACATTAAAGTACTTGATAGATACTCTAGAACAAAAGAAAAATATATCTGTACACATTCCGTAGAACTTTTTCTGGTTTTCTCATACAAAACTTTTTGTGCCAAATTCCAGTGTTACTTATTCTTACACAATGAGATCTATAAGAATTTGACTACTACTGAGAAGGAGATGATCATTGCTAATTCACTTTGACATCATCTCAAGCTTAACATGCTGAATACTGCTTGGTGGGACTGAACACAAAATTAGTGCACTGGCAATTTCTGTGGTAGTTTAAGAGTTATTCTAGACACCATCAGAATCCAGTCTCTCTGATAGGTGGCAAAGTCTAAGAATATGTAACTCATTGCAAGACCAGGACATAAAATATTTCCTTGTTGCAGAACACTGTCTTTAGGAAGATTGGTATAGAAACTTGCTGCTCCAACCCATTTGTAGAGTACATTGCTTACAGGCAAAAATGCACTATGGCTCACAAAGCACAGTGTCTCGAGGGGGTGGGGGTGGGTGAACAGGGTCAGGGGAAAAAAGATCAAGAAAGACCACACAGTGAGAAAAGCTGACCACATTCAGAAGCTCTATCAATCCTAATCAATCCTATAAAATCTTTTTTTTTTTTTTTTGTAAGAACACAATAATGTGCAGACTATAAAACTGTGCTATGTGTACTTTATTTTTGAGCACCATGAGCGAGAAGGCAAGGAGAGGGGGAGAAATCCCACCCAGGTTTTGACACGATATGGGATACTCTTTTAACACAACATTACAGGGCTTCATAAAAATGTGATATTTCTGTTCACAGTGTCCTGGGTTTGTTGGTTGAGGGAGAGCACAGCTACCAAATCATGAACTCTCACAATTCCTCACTGAGGGAGGGGCACAGAGCACTTCTCCACAGTTTCTTACGACACAGAGTTACTGTGTGGTAAGATCAGATGCTGTTAAAAATGCTGCCATTCTGGCAGTGGGTTTCCTCAATCTTTGAAGGTGCATAATACTCATTAAAGGAAAACCCTGAGCGTAGGAGGGGCAGCACTGACATCAAGGCACCTGGCCATGACTAAAAGAGCTGGCCCCATATGTGGCTGCTGCTGAGCAGCAGAATGTAATTTAGTCGCACCAGCAGGAGCAGAGGTCAATGATTTTATATTAATGGGGATCACGACAGTTCTAAGCTGTGGCGTGCTTTGAAATAAGTGTTGTACAAGGCAGCAAAGAGGGCTCAGCAGAGGAAATGAGCTGTGTCACTGTCTCCTCATGCCTTGAAGCAAATACAGAAATGTTTAAAGTTGCTATAGACTTGAAGCCATAATATTTTATAAACAACAATTACCTGTTTTAATTCAAAAGATAAATAACTTGTGAATTATTACATCTTCTGACATAATTCAAATGTAATTAAAAAATTAAAAGCATGGGGATTTTAGACTGCAATCTAAACAGAAGCAGAAGTGGAGGAAATGTGATAAATCCTTTAAAAAATCAAATACACTTTGTAATTAACCATTTGCATGCAGGGATTACGGTCACATGGCATTAAATCACAATGCATCAGCAAACAATCCGTGTCAATATCACCTAACAAAAATCAGAGATTTAACCACGCAAAAGGGTCCAAGTTTTGATTAAAAGATCCTCAGGAGTTTTAATATGTACACTTCAGACCTTGAACTAAATTCACATTTAATCAAGCTTCTTTGTGGAGCTGTAATGTGAGCTCTTCTGTGGCTTTTTGGGGGATTTAAATCTGGCCTTTCATGTAAGTGCATGACACAGCAATCCTTTACATGGATCAATACGTAACTCAAGGGATACCTGAGGTCCTTAATGAGGTTTTCTGGGTAGGGGTTATTATTATTGTTGTTATTGCATTCCATTGCCACCAACAGTGCGGTAGATGCTGTCCAGAGGTGTGGTGGAGACATGATCTTCTCAACGAAGAGATCTCCTTGTGAGGGGATATTGGCGTGAGCCAGAATAAAATTAGAACAATGCTGCACCCTCCCCTAGTAATTCCCAGCAAAATTCAAATTGCTCTTCTCTCAGTATTGATCCCAAAGCCTTTTGGCAAGTATTACAAAAGATATCAGAATCTGAAGTTAGAGCCTTTTGGATCGGTTCTGAGACATTGCTCCATGGTGTAAGAAGGCACAAAACACAGCAAAGGTGGAAATGCAAGGAAGGGGGAATGACAGTGGCATAGCAAAGAGGATGGGAGATACAAGATAATGACTGGGGAGTAAGGATTGTGAAGGATCTCAAAGGCAGTGAGGAGCAGTTTTCATTTTACTGAAGGGCAGAGAAAGGGATAATTGATGTGGTTGGAGTGATAAGCCAAGAAGGATTGAGAAACAGTATTTTGAACTGACAGGACGTTGGAAAAAAAATTGTGCATTGAACTGCAAAATGGAATGCTCCTACAAGTGTGGTAAAAGAAGTTGAACACAACATTAACTAATGAAAAGTTAAACATAGAACTTAGGATAAAGGAGGAAACAGTGAAAAGGGTGGAAAAGGGGGTGAACTGACAGTTATGAAAAAGTCTAAATTGGAAAAATCCACCAAACTAAAATGAGATTGTGTTGGTAACAAAGGGATATAGAAAAAGTTTTCAAGAAAAATACATTTTTACCATGTTTTTTTTCTTTCGTAGAGACATATAAGGCAGTAGTAGTCCAAGGGCAAAGGAGGACTTGTATGCAAGGATTTAGTCATTATGCTAAACCACAGTAAATAGATAACTACAGCTAGAAGTGGATGAAGAGTGACATATATAAATAACTGGAATGTAGAAAGGGATAGCAAAGGAGTAAGTAGGGAAGTTCCCTGGAGATAAGAAAGCCCCTGCAGTCCCAGTGTGCTATCTAGAAGGGCCCAGTTCCTGATCCAGTGGAAAAATAGCAAAGCTGCAGCTGGGAGACATGCACAGAGCACCCTCAGCTCAGGGAGCATCAGCCTGACCAAGCACTGTGAAACAGCCTCTACTTTCCTATCAAAACCACAGATGCTTTCACTGTCATGATTTCTGACTATTAATAATTTCATGCAAAGGGATTCATGCAGAATATCAGCAGAAATACCCACAATGATTTATGTATCATCAGTGATACACAAACATCACTTATTATTTCCCATTTATTTTGAAACTAAATATACATTCCTGGGACTATTTGTTTGCCTATGCCTCCATTCAAAATTATTGTCTTTTTCAAGGGTCCAGAGATCCCAAAAAAAGGTAGTTTCTAAATTGAGGGCTTATATTAAAAAAAAAACAAAACAAACAAACAAGCAAACAAAAATGTCCTTCACTCGTTATTGTTTCTCAATGTCTTTAAAAAGCAATGAGGGACAGCAGCCAGGGAACCATGCAAAGTCAGGCTGACCAGCTGACTGGTGAGACCTTTGCATTCTGTGAGGAAAAGTCTATAATGACTCAGGTACGTCCTTGATTGGGGAAAATGGAGCCGCTTTCCCCTCTGGAGGCAGCATCTCGTGTCTCTGTCAGTGATTCCTGTGACAGCAAGGGCATCAGCAAGAGTTGGACTGGATGCTGGATGAGCAACAGCAGCTGCATCCTCACTCATACCTGGGACAACCACTGGCACAAAACAAACCTCCTCCTGGTCCCTGCCCTTGGGAAACAGCTCCCTCACCTGACCCTCATTGCAAGCCAAAGCACTGATCACCTCTGGCAAGCAGAGAATGGAGTCAGAAGGACCCCAGAAGCTGTAGAACATTGTTTGAGTGGGCTTTGGAGTGTTCCCAGGCCAAAAGCAGCACTGTAAGTCCTCTCTCTCTATCTCCTTGCAGTGATCTTGCAGGCAATAAAATTCCACTTTCTGAGAGGAGCCTCGTAGGAAGCTGAGGATTGATTTGAGAAACAGAGCTTGGCTGGCACTAAATTTCACAGCTAACCCTTTTAAGCAGTTTTTAAACGGAGTGCAGTATGAGCCTAATATAGGTGTTCATTAACTAATAATAAATTGTAATGGAATGCCATTGACACCTATATGAGCACTAATCGGATTGATGATCACAGCCATTACCAATGAAATCCTGATAACGACAGGCTGGCTCCAGAGTACATATGTTATGCTGAGAACCACTTAACACAGAAAATCCTAAGAAATAACAAAGTAATTCACCTCTCTCTTCCCTTGACTTACAGTGTGTCTTTTCTCTCATCTTCTGGGCTACCACCAACCTCACTTGGGAAGTGATCTGATGCCCTGGAAACTGGTGGAAAGACTTCAGCTGACTTCCCTTGTCTTGGAAAGGAGGATACTGAACAAAACTTACAAGGGAAAAAAGTGCTAAAGAACCACAGAAAAAAAAAGTTGCTTATTTCAGTGGCCATTTTCCAACCTGCACACTAATAAAGGAAATGTTTTTAAATGCTACTGTTTAAATCAATTATTTAACGAGAGAGAATACTCTTAGAGATGCAGAGGAATGCTTGGATTGACAGCTGTTTGCAATTTCCTGACTTCTGAACGTCATGTATTTTAATGTCTTTGTTCTTTAAGTTAGCTTTACAAGTCATATTCTACTTAAAGGTGTGTTACAAGTATATGGAAGCCGAATGTACTACCTCAGACACAAAATTAACCTGTTCAGCTTTTCAAATTGTAAACTACAGAAAATATGTTAAATGATCTGAATATAAAACTAAGTTAATGATCTAAAACTTGTCGCTTCTTCTCTCTTTTTTTCTCTCTGCCTGGCTAGTTGATAGGAGGAAATATTTCCTTCACTAATGAACAGATTTATCATTTTATTTTTACTATGAGTTTTAGTACTTCACATATTGTAGGCAACATACAGAAGGCCTGGTCACAGATTAGGACTGCACTGCCAAGGCACTGTAGAAACAGAAGAATGATGCCCTCTGTCCTGAAGAATATTTTTTGACAGCTTCCTACTAGTTCATTTAAATGAATGAGAGCAGTCATCCAAGTAACTTTTGCTGCTTTTTAAAATTTCAAACAGAATTTGCTAACACCCATTCTAAGTGGGCTTTTTTGTAAAATGAATATCATTATAATCCATTAATGACTGAGGGTAGGATCAAGTTCACTCAGGTTAGGCACTTAATCTGAATCTAATTTTAAAGCACCCAGTATACCAATCCTCATTAGTAAGAGTGTGCCTAAATTCCCCTACACAGTCAGTGGGGAGAAGATGGGTTTTCTTCTAATTAAATGAGCTGAGATCAAAAAAATAATTTCCCACAAAAAGGTGGGAGATAAGAAATCAATATCCTAGTTCCATGTGATAGCAGAGAATTTGATAGATCTTAACGCACAGATAATCCCAATGAGTTAATTGTTTCTTCACGGTAAGGAAAACCTAAAAAGGAAACCCCAGTGTTTCCTGTCAACCTGGCCTAGAAGTCAGATGTATGAGCTCACACCCCACATCTTTGCTCAGACTACTTCTGGGCATATAGATATGACACAGGTGTAAGTGATATAGATATATGAGGCAAGGTCTTAGGCCTGGAGTTAGAATCTTATTCTCCTCTCCAGATATGATTCTCTTTTTATATATAGTTCACAGTATATTTAGGATTGTACAATTAGAGTCTTTCAAGATACAAAGCTTGTCCTCCCCAGGTATTTGCTGCTAGAGGACACCATTTCCATCTCAGCTTATTAGAGGAAAAACATGAAGGTAAAAAATGAACACCAACACTCAAAACATCAGGATCAAAGATGATAAATCCATAATTTTCATCCTTGGAAGCATTGAGCAGTACGTTCTGGAAGAGATCTTGAGAGGTTACCCAGTCCACCCCACTGCTCAAAGCGTAGTCAACAAGACAGTCACTACCTTTTTTCTTTGGGTCTTGAAAAGTTTCGAAAGCAGAGATCCCACAACTGCTTCAGGTAGCCTAGAACTTCACTGCACAATCATCCTCATGACAAGAGAAATTCCATATATGCACACAAATCCTCCTTCACTTAAAACCTCCCTTCCATCATGCCAGTCCTCAGCACACAGAGCTGCAGGCAGTGCTACCTTCCCAGATGTGTCCTTATTGAATTCAAGACCCAATTCAGAGGAACCCTTCCCCTCTGCAGACCAGCTTGTACCCCACTTTTCTTCTCTCTGCAGGCTTGATGAGAGTGCACAGTCTGTGTCATTCTGTCTCCAGGCCATTGATAAAGACTTGAAACAGGACTAGACCTGGGACAGTTCCCTAAGGAATTCCACGTGTCCACCGGTATCCCATCAGTACTGACTGCTTTTCATGCACCTTACAGTTTATTCATCAAGACCAGGATGTCCCAGTTTGGACACAAGTATGCAGTGGAAAGGTGAAAGCTTTGGTAAAGCAAAGACAGATGGCACCCATCATTTTCTGTCATCCACAGTCCTAGAAATCAGGGAGGGCAGAAGCATTTTACACTTGGTAAATCCATGCACTTTTCTCAGTCACCACCTTCTCATTCATGGGCCTAGAAAAGTCTTCAAAGAGAACTTGATCTATGATTTTCTTGGGGATCAAAATGTAACTGGTTGATTGGTGGCTAAACATCAGAAAAAACAAAACTGTTCCACTCTCCTCAGGATTCCAAAAAAATATTAAAATCAACAGAAATCAAGAAAATGCAGCAATAGACAAGCTGCAGTCTTAGTGCAAAAGGACCTTGTTTCATAGCTTTAGGCTATGAAACCAACTCCTCTCATCCAGGAAAGTTACATTAAAAAGAACATGTTTGTTTATACTCCAGCATATTCAACATGCGTATGCAAAATACACATCTTCCTACGCAAAACATTCCAATTGAACACTATGGACTCGATTATCACATATGGTCAAGAGGTTTTCTTGCACACACACTGACAAAGGGCCTTAAAAGGGATACCAATTTTAGTGTCATGGGAGGCTTTTTTACTTTCACAGGGTCTTCTCAGGAAGCCTTAATATAATATGATGAAGTTAAGATTTGGTTTTATTTCAGTATGTTCACAGTTTTTGTGGCATTCTATCATGTTACTGTGTGAGCTCAGAGCGTTAGGATTCTGCCTCATATTTGATGTTCAACAATATTTTTGTTTGTATTAGTAGTTCTATTGTCACAGTGGAAAATACAGCCTTAGAAAATTAGGCTTCCTTTATCTTAACAAATGCACCTTAGTGTATAAGAAGCACAGAAAACACAAAGCATGAAATATTCTACTGAGATGATATATGTCATAAATTTTGTAGAATTATTTAATAACATTTATTGTTCTTGATGGCACCTTTGTAGAATACTGCTGCCTTAAGAGAAATCTTAAAAATCAGAAAACAACCAGTATATTTTAATTATGTATACACTTTATCAAATAATAACATACAACTACGTATTCTTTTAAAAAGCTATGTCTAAATGTCACAGTTTTGTGTGTCTAATCCTAACTCCCTGCATAAACAGCTTCCTGAATTTTTTCGATGGCATGGTTAAGTTTATGAGCTTGGCTTTTAAGGAGGTGCTTATAATAAAGACCTTGATTCTTTGTGAAATCGGAGTCTTAGAGAAATTAATGAAACATCTTTACAGCAACCTTAACTCTGGTCTTTCAACAGACTTAAAGTGGTACTTTTGAATATGGCTTTGGGGAGTTTGCCTGAAATTCTCCCTCTGTGCAAGAGAGTACTGTCTTACAAGTCCTTATCACACACCCTAAGGTTTATTTCCTGTTTTGCTTGTCCCAGGTAAATTAGAAGGAGGTAATTTGCATCTCATTCATTCTGTACAAAAAGCAGTTGTAAAAGCATCTACTAGGAAGTCACATCTGTGTGATCAGCATGGTCAGCTTGGGCTGGTAGAGTTACCTAGGAAAGTTTTTCATCAATTTTAACATAGATTTAGCAATGAATTCTAACCAGCCTTGATGATTTATTTTTGTTTTATAGTTATGGAACATAGGAAAATTTTTCCCCTATTTTTTACAGAAGGTAGAAATTGTACAGGCAGGTCAAATAAATACTGGGGTACCAGTATGGCTGAATCCATAGTACACTTTAATATGAGTTTCCATCTTGAAATACCAGAGCTGAAATATTTCACTTTTTTAGTGATCAGTGGGAATCTCAGCGTGGAATTGCTTACTTAAAACATCACTTAAGTCACTTGACATTGACCAAATATGCCCCCATTAAAATGACATCTCACAAATATTGTCCGATTAAGTAGTAGCAGTAGCTATTTGTTGATGAAAAGATAAATCAGTTTCCTGGGAAAAGTGCCAGTAGATAGCTTGTATACTCTACTTACATACTGGATTCTTGATAGATTTGGTGAAGATGTCTTCATGTTAGTATAATAAAAGCCTATTATCAGTTCAACAGCAGAAAACTGTTTTCATTCATCAAGAAAATAGCAGGTTCTACACTAGTTGCCTTTTTAAGTGAAAGATTGGACATACGCTATGAAAAAATTTCCTGCCATTGCAGAGAAGGATAGCACACTCAAACACATTTTTAAATTTAATTCCACTTCTCAATTCAGTTGTCAGCCTCTTTACAGTAAATTACATGGTTGCTATTAAAAAGCATACTTTGACTTTTTCCCAAAGTAATTTTTTTTAAAGTTTGAGCAAAAATTTTGCAGCCATTTTGGATTTATGAGAAGACTAAAAAGTAATCATTCCCTCACCTTCTCTGAACAACAGAAGAAAAAAAATCTAGTTGTGTTTTTTTTCTCTTCCCATGGAAATATTTCAGAAGTGGATGAACCGCCAAACTTCCTACTTGTTTTATTTTTATTTAATATTAATATTCTTTTCTTACTAAGGCTAAGTGCCAAATTTGATGAGACACCAAAAAAACCCCCCACATTGCATGTCAGTCCCTGCTTTGTAAAAACATGATGTAAGAGGTAAGAGGAACTGAAGTGTGAATGATGGTAACAAGGCTTGTGATACAAGCGAGGACAAGAAAACTTTAACAACTCTTTCTAGTATTACAGGCATTTCTCAGAGCTTGCTCAGGAAAATGCATAACAACTAAAAAGTTCCGTGCTACATTTAAAACTTAAATAGGATAAAGGTATCAGACATTTTTCTCTTCTACAAAACCTGAAACAAAACCGAAAGGAATAAAATTTCTTCCTAATGATTCTGCTACTTAACTTTTTCCATCAGTTAGGTGTGAGAACAACAAATAGTTGTTGTTGCTCTCCATTTTCTATTTTAATTTCTGAAAGAAAGGAGATGAAAGAGAGAAGAGACACCTTAGATTATCCTAAAAAGTAGTAGAGAAGGGCAAAAGATTCATTACTTGTTGAGGTAACTCATGGAAATGCTCAGGTCTGTTTCCGAGAAGGACATGAGCCACACAGTGTTCAGACATTCAGAACTTTTATTATCTGCACTGGTTCTCCATGAGCAAGTGCTCACTCTCTACAGACCCACTGGAAGAACCGAGCTTGAACATCAATATTTGCATTTTTGACTTTTGCACAGACCAGTAAAACCAGACCTGAGAAAAGAGGGTTCTTGAATCTCTCAGTGAGGATGAAGAGGTTAAATGTCTGTTTCTAGAGCAATTCTAGGTTCATGAAAGAATTCAGCAATTAAATGCTGAAGCCTTGGAATATTAGCAGTTTTTATAAAATCAAAAATGGAGAATATGACCTTAAACATATTTGAAGTCTCCTTTAAACAAGCTGTCATGTCTATTTTGGCCTCTTTCCCCGTCTTTGAAAAGTAAAGTGACAGCCCTTGCTGGTGCAGGGAGCCAGAGGCATTGAGACAGCTTTGCTCCACAAATGTTAGTGAAGGTGTTTCTTTAGCAGTGAGAATCACGTGCAAGTTAACATACACAGAGTGTCTTTCCTCAGCTGTGATTTGTGCAGACCATTTATGGACAAGAGTAAAAAACATGATAGCTGCTATCCATTACAAAATTGCCTCTGTGAATTAAAGTACACATTGATTGTTCCAGCCTAGGGAGTCTTTTAATAGGGAGAATAAAAGTAGTTTAAGCAGTGTAAAAAGCTTGTCTGAGATCACAGTGCCAGGTTACTTTTGGATATGATACTACAATTTATCCTCACTCTAAACAGGATTCTTAGTTTAGGGTGGGCAATGCAGACTACAATCCATCCTCAAGAACTGATCACTAGTATTCACACTTTCTACTCACACCCTTTAAAACATGCAGAGCAAGGATGAGAAACCTGTGACAGAGGTTAGACAGGGCCTGCCTACGTTTTTACCCCAGAGGGTCCCCAGCTGCAGCACATTGTTGATTTGGGGATGCTGCTCCTGGATAGTGCTAAGGCAGGTGACTGAGTGGTAGGCAAATGCACGTCAGGTGAAGACACAGGCCAGGGCCAAACCAAAACAAGGACCACATGCCATCCAAAGTAACTGTATTGCTCTGCAGCATGCCTTGGTAACCTCCAAGCAGTAGATGTAGCCTTTATTTTTATGAGTGTACATTTTGGTCACGCTTTGGCAGCAGCAATAGTGACGTCTGATATGTGGGATCTGTAATAAATGCTCTCTATTTTCTTTCCTTTGCTGGAGAGAAAGAAAATCACTACAATTCCTGCTGCTGCCTCAGGACTACTGACATAACCATAAAGGGATGGCAAGTCCAGCACCTCCTAAATTCCAGGCAGAAGGAGAAAGAGACAGAGGGAAGCCTTGCCTGGTTCCTTGAGCAATACCTACAGTAGTCCAGGAGGCATCATTTCTACAATCTGTTAAAAATAAGGGAGAAGTCAGGCAAGTTCCAGAACAAATGGCAGGTTGCACACTAAACTGCAGCTTCTAGCTAAATCAATAGAAGCAAGATGAATTAGGAGCAAATGTGCCAAGTTTTTTAACTGATATAATTAAATCAGTTTTAAAATGCATCTTTAGTTACATCGATGTGTTCAGATCAGATCTTGGCCATCTTCTCCCCCTCACATACTTAAAGCCTGAATCCTCCTTGCCAAAGGGGCAATATGATCAAATCTACATATTCTAATTTTTCAGAGCTTGTAATATGAAAGTCTTTGAGAGTTGGTGGTATTCAGGTGCCCAAGTATCTAAGCTAGTTTAACACTGTTGAATCTAGGCCAAATAAGTGCTTTTAAGTTTTCCCCTTAAGCTCTTTGGGCTTCAGTTTTCCCACTTCTGAAATCAGAGTTTTGAAATCAAGATTTGTGGTGGGAGAAAAATATCAGCTGCCTCTCACACAGAGATCTTTTCTGCTCTCACTAAACTGCCATGAATCTTAATTCTGAGCAAGAGGTTTTGAGATCCTCACAGCTGCGGATCACTGTTTTAGCACCTTCTGCAAGCTGAAGGGGAAAAAAACGCCCTCAGTACTGTCATTTCAAACCAGCCTATAACATTTCCCTAAGAAGCTATTTGGGATGTAAAATTGTATCACACCAAACCACATCAGCCATCTTTCAGTGAAAGACAAGAACAATTTACTATTTAAAATATAAGTATTAATGTTTTAACAAGCATAGATCTTTCTCTATAGTTTTGTGAATGAACAGATAAATAATTAAGCAAGAAACAAAACCTAAAATATTATGTGAAGAACTAGCTCATCTTTCACTTCCCAACTCAGTGACTTTTCCCAGTGTTTCTATCAGACATATTTGTTCTGTGAAAATGCAATGTAGTTCTTCTTTAAAGTGCATATACAAGACATACATGAGAGTCAGATCTCAGCTGGGAACTAAATTTTAATTCTGGTTTTGCCACATCAATATGAAACACATCATTTTTTTGTTTTAACATTCTGCATATCTGATTTATTTAGCTGACTTGGAATGCTCACTCTCCCCTGACTTCTTAGATTCAGGAAATAATCACTTTTTGGGCTTTCAGCAGACAGTTTTCTCTCATTTAAAACATAAAAAAGATGAAAAAGCTCAAATAAAAAAAAAAAAAAAAAAGGAAAGCAGAAGAGAAGTGAAGGTATTTCTCCAGGATTTCTCCCTGAGCTGCAAATATTTATTTTTTGGCATGGCATACACACACAGAGAACAGCTACCTCCTACCTGCCTTGAGCACTGCCCTCTGTGCACACACCCAGGGTGGCGGTGGCTGGGGGTCCCCAGCAGCAGGAGCATGCCACGATGCTGGTAGTGGGCTACACAGCAGAATTCATTTCCAGGTGAACACCTCTGGGTATTCACCTGAGGACACATCTTGTAAGGTGTTGAATGCTCTGGCACCAATCCAGAAAATCATTTATACCCCCAAGGAGCGTGCCAAAGTCGAGCACGCATTTCTGTCCTTTCCTTGATTCAGCTCAGATGGAATAGTATTACTTTTCAAGAGCTTTTTATTCAGTGCCTGATGAGAATGACCTTCTCTCATCACTTGTATGTTTGTTGCTTGGGGTCAGAAAAAGGATCAGACAGGAAGGCTTTCTCTCACTTCTGATTTCCAAGGGAGGGGGGGAAAAATCTACTTTTTCGTTTTTTGAGATCTAGTAGATTGCAAGAAACGAGAATGCAGTTTGTGCACTGCCTGTTATAACCTGTCCTCTGTTGTCACTGAAATCCCTCAAACATGTCTGCTTATCCTTGGAAGCTGGAAATATTAGTTCTTCATATGTGCTAAATTGAGGAAGTTAATTACTTTAGAAAACTGTAGTGATTGCCTTGGATATAATAATAAAACCACTTAAAAATTCAAGTGTGCAGCCTTTCCTTTCTCAGTAGGAAACATCCACTGTCCAGTACTCTGATATCTAATTGCAATCCACAGAATACTGAGAAAAGAGGAGAGAGGCCACATTGCAATCCCTTGAGTCTTCTCTGTATGCTACAATTAAGTTCCTCCATGCATCTGTCTTATTTTCCCTTTCTTATGTCCTTTCCAGGCAAAAACATTTTGTCCTGAGGGATGGTTTTATATTTTGTTTTGCTTTAATTATCTGAAGTAAAACATGTAAAAGTCATTATTTTACACTGTAGAAAATAAATCCTGTTTTTCCTTATTTATTTATGTTTAGAGAAAAGTTTCTGCAGAAGTTAAAAATAAGTCAATTTACCTGCAAGGCAATTAAAGCCCTATTTATTTCTGAGTCACAAATATCATTGGTTCTGATATTAAATCAGTGAATAGAAAACTATATGGCATGGGGCCAGGGAGAGAGACAGCATTAGCAGTCATTTAGTGTGACCACAGTAGGAGCTGAACAATCTGATGCTTGGGCAGTGCTGAACTCAGGGAAAATGCAGCACTGACTCTCTCTGCTACTTTTTTCGCCTTTTTGTCTGTGATGGATATATAATAATTATATTTTGCCAGAATGCCAGTGGAAATGGAAGTGCTGTTGCTAATGCAGAGGCTGTAAAGCCATCAGAGGAGCTTTAAGCAAATGTTATCTGTTTTACTGAAGAAATCAATTACACACAGATTGCTTAAACCAGTGACAGGCATAGTAAGGAGTAAAATCTGTTAAGCAGAAAACTTACAGCCATCAATGTGTGCAGATTTACATGTTATATGATATGACTATTCAAGAATTTCAGATTACAAAAATTGAGGAAAAAGAGAAAAATAAGAGAAATAAAGGCTAGGAAAAAAAATAAAAGGCACTTTTAAATGTTCATCTCTATACCTTATGCAGCTCAGAGGTTTCACCTTTCTTTACCTCCCCTTTCATTGGCATGGAAAAGAGCTGGTCAGGACTATACTACCTAGAAAATAGGGACCTACCTAGGTTTTGAGGGACCTGGTCTTTGACATTGGTCAGTTGTTAAAGGTTTGGAATACATTAATAATTTCCCTACATTATTTGTGCTCTGCCATTTCAGAGTATTGTTTTGCCTGAGAAAAAAATTTAATAGTGCTTAGGCTTCTGCATTTAATCATATTATCGTCTCATTGTTTCTGGGTACAAAACAATTTCTTTTAATTCTGAAAGAATGATTTATAAGATGATATGCGTGTTAGCACATATTAACAATTACAGCAAAGAATATATTGAAATTGCTTGCCACAGAATCATTTATCTTTTACTCACAGAAGAATGTTTGCACAGGGTTGTGTTCGATGGGTCCACTCTGCATCCATATTTTCATATTTAAGGAATGGCAAGATGATATCTCTACAACTTGGGAGAAAGCAGCATGTAACTGAGCACTCAAAAACAGAACTACTGAAAAATTAGCTACTGCTTCTGAAAGTATTGGCTTTAATCATTCATAAAGTGAAAAAAATGTAGTCAAAACTCCTTTGACAAAAAAATCCCTAGTCAGATCTTCCTGTGTCTTGGCTTCTGCACTGCTGATACTTAGAGCATTAAACATCCTTACAGAGGCTATCACTGTTCAAAAGGACTGTCAAGCCTGTTAATTACTCAGGTGGAGTTAGCATACAGCTCATTAAACCATGTCAAAACTTTCAGTCCTTCTCCACTATATCAGTCCCCTTAGAGGCTCTCACATCAGGATAATTTGATTCTTAAAAATACATTAATTCAGATCATACATTACACCAACAAATTATTCCACTTTCTTTGTAAAACAGGTCTGATCTAACCAGAAAGGCTATTGCAGCAAAGACAGCTTCTGTAATTAATATGTAGTGGGTGTGTCTGGTGCAGGCAAGGAGCGTTTGCAAGCTGTACTCGAGGGTAGCGCTTACAGAATGGTTGTCGGCAGATCTTTTGAAGAAATGCGTTTCCTGCAGTAGAAATATAAAAATGGTTTGTTGCTCTTATGAAAGGCTTATTACAATTGAACAAAGTATTCACAAATCCATAGTCCAAACCTTAGCCGTATGGGTTACAGTATTACCTCAGTTTTGCTCCATAACAGTGGAAGTTCTGTGAAAACAATTAATGACCAGGTTCCCCCCACCCCAATACCTGAGCTATCAAAATTTGTTCCCTTCGCCCAAAAAAACATTAAAAAAAAAAAGAGTTAATATAAATCTTCAGAAGTTGGTTTGTGATTTAGAAATGTACATCTCACTGTCAGAGGTACTCTTGATACTCACAAACCAAAACTACATTTAATTGAAGACCACCTCAAGTCTCACCCCTCCACAGGGAGCTCCAGGTATTTTGGCAGGAGTTTGCATCCTGCCAGGGTTCAAGTTATTTCTGAAAAAAATTATAGAGGCAATTGAAAAAAACACACTGGAGAAAAGCTCCAAAGGTGTCCATGTGTAAAATGTTTGTAAAATGTTTGTTCAGGTTAGTTACAATTATCTTTTTTTTTTTTTTTGTCATTTTAGTGAATCACATTTGACCTGGTGAGTAAACTGGCTGAGACTGGCTTTCTTCTAATGTCTGCAAACCAAAGCACAAAAATCTGGTTTGAACTCAAGCCACTTGGGTTCATGGCACTTTATGCATCCTCATCCAATGCAATCAGAATCGATTTACGGGAGTATGAGATTTTTCTTATGAATATAATTGCATTTGGGTATAGTTCGTGAAGACTCCTCTTTTAATCAGGGAATAAAAGTATGATTTCTATTATTTCCATGTGCTGATTAGAAACTAAGCAATGTGACAGCAGGAAAATATTTTGCAGGGCTAAACAGGCTAGTTAGTCTAAGATTAGCTGCAAGTTTTAGAAAGAGGACATGATTTTGCTCATTATGTTCAGTCACTCCAATTGGTCTTAGCAGAAAATCATTGCGTGGAATGTCTCGCTAGATCAGCACAAAGTTTACAAGATCTATGACTGAGAGACAATCATCCACCACTGAGGAAGGCCTAACTCTGTTAAACACATTTCTAAAATGACACTTCCAAAATGGATTTCAGCTCTCGACGAATGAAAGCCATCATCACGGTTTTAAAGTTTAGTTTGTTGTTTTTAAATGTGCACTCCACAGGAGTCAAATGTTCATTCTTACCCTGCCTTGCTGGGGAAAAAAAATTGGAACAAAATGTAGAGGACAATTAAACATGCAGAACACTTTCTCCTCCAAAATCCTCACATTGGTAATACTACAGTAATCTTCAAATTCATCACACCAGACGTCCAAGTGTGATAATGCATCTTTAAAATACGAACTTCAAGCTAAAATATTAAACATGTGTTTCCTCCTCCTATAGGATACGTGCTGAAATGTCTCACACTATTGGGGAAAATGACCCGTAAGTGTTTTTTTCCCTCCTACTGGAGCAGTTAGTGTGGCGTGCAGTGAACCAAATCAACAATGTGATTCAAGCTGTCTCTGCAGCGTCATGGTGAAAGAAAGGATAAACTATAAAAACTACCCTCCTACAGCTCTTAGTTCTTGCTTCCCACACTTTAACATCTTCTGTCACCCCTGGCGCTGTTACTGACCCATACTAAGCTAAACTAAAGGATGATAAGTTTGCTGCCTTTGCCCTTGTCCTAAGGGGCTGCACATTATCCTATCAAGCATCAGAAGCCATTTCTGTGGGATATTTGTCAACCTAAGAAGTCCTTTTAGAACAAATGAAATGGGCAGCGAATTACAAAAATGTCATTCTCTAAAGGAAATGGATGAAGGCTTTTGTTCTCCAGTAATAAATAGATGCCATAGGCTTATAACACTATTTTTGTATTACATTTGACAGGGTTACTATTTCCAGTTCATTAAGGAAACAGCTTGAAAACTATTTTTTTCATACGCTTTTCAAAATAATGTTTTCCCAGTAATAAATATAAGCAATAGCTCACATAACGTTAACTTCAACAAAAAGATTTGTTTCAAGGTACTTGCATTAGGCATTACTACATATCAAATGGCAAGATTTAAATACATATTTTTTCAGCTTATATAGATGCTTATTTAACAGACAGGTAATAAGTACGTAAGTACTAGTGCCTCGTTCTGATTTTTTTTTTTAATATTTTAACGTTGTTTTTAACTTTATCTTTTGCTAGACCAATTTTCTTGTGCATGATGATCTTATGGAACCTCATGATATATATTCCATAGGCTAAGGTCAAGCAAAGGAATAATAACTCACTTCCTTAAATGAATGCTTCAAAGTAAACCTTCTATGTTTAATAGCAGTAAACAGAGGTCAGGATGACACTCTCCCAGGCTTGAGAATAAAGCCTGTGTGTTAATATTCTCCAAGAATTACAACTGAATTTCTGGGTGACACAATGTTTGCTGAAGTATGTCCCTGACAAAATATTTTACAGTGCTATAAATGTCAGACATCCGAATTTTTACAAAAAACTAAACTGAGACACACATGTAGAAATACACATAATGGTACTTTGATAGTTTCCTTTGCTAATAAATATTGTGCTAAAATGCTTCAAAGAGGATTATTAATTATTTTGGCACTCAGAATGTTCTTTCTGAAGATACTGACTGAAAAATTAAGTGATATATGATATATTGACACAAGTGAACTTAACTGCTATGTCAGTCATAATACTTAATGTGTAAGGTGTATTTCTCTCATCATCCACTAATCAATTATTAAGGGAAAATTTTATTTACATCAAAGCACCATAATATTTTTTATGTTTACAGCTTATTTTTGCCTGCAAAATAGTCTCTCTCAAATACTGTACTGCTGGCACTAGTTATTACTGATTACAAGTGAACATTTTGTTAATAAGGAGAGCTCAAAATTGATTTTGCAGGAAGATAAATCAGTAAACCAGACCATTAACTGGTCCCCCTGCTTTGTAACTATTTCACTAATTCCAGACTAATTATATTCAGATCTTTATTACTTAGATCTTTTCACAAAGTAAGCTGGACGTGGACCAAATGTAGGGTGAAGAGTAAAGAATATATTGATAAATGCACTCCTTCCTTGTAGTGTATTTTTCAAGACACACACCAGTGCACATTTCAGATTAGACTCCGTCCCTTAGTTATCATTAGTCAGGCAGAGACAGCTAAACTTTGCCATGAACAGCTCCCAGCAGACCAGCACATTCCCTTTCTTCCCCTGCACACCAGTGCTGTGCTCCTTCATGCACGGCCTCCCCTTCTCAGGTGAGGAACTCAGACTCTTTGACACCTAAAACAGTGGGATCCTGCCAAGATCTGCTTCCTTCTGGGAGCGGGGCTGAGGGAGTTCAGCTCTCCCTTTAGCTTGGGGCAGGCAGAATTACTCCTGGTTTCAGGCTGAACTGATGAATGAATTTCTTCTGCTGAAAGAAGAAATGACAGTGAGTTTTTTAAGAAGGGTGAAATAATCCCTTCAGCTGAAACATAAGTGACAGAGGTTTTTTAAAGAATGATGAAATATTTTACTAGACGAAAATGCTTTAAGTGAAAAGCAAAGTTTGACAAGATATTTCCAAAATGCTTAGCTTTTGGACACTTTTAGTGAGTCTTGAAAGAGCAGGTTAGACATAGAAAATGTTGTAATGAAAGGGGACACTGGTAGAAGTCCATTTAGACAAAGCAGATCTCATAATAAATTTCTTCCCCTGCCTTACTGATAAAGTGGAAAATTTCTTTCCCTCTAGGATTCAAACTGGGATGTTAGCAGAGAGCAAATAACCTATACCTATGGTTATGGCATTTTCTTGGGACACTGGAGACCATTTGTTTCAAACCCCTCAGAAAGAACAGAAGACAGAAGACATCCATTCTGCAAGTTGGATGTGCTGTGTGACCCTGGTGTCAGCGGAATCTCCAGCTCTGGTGAGGATAGGCAATAAACACGGACTGTTATTTCCTCATGCCGTTTCCCTTTTTTCAATAGCAAACCAAACTACCAAAGAAATACCATGGGGTTATTATTCCATAAAGTGACTTGATCTGGGAGGAAAAATATGTTTTTCTTCCACATTATTATCCTTCCCTTTAACTGGGAGCCCTGTGAAACCATGTTCCAAGGGGATTTTTGTAGCTCCCTTATTTTCTGGGGCAAAACTGCTTTCAGTGTTAATAAGAATTCCATAAAGGCATGAAAGAGCATGTTAACTTCACAAAAAGGTTACGACTTTCAGAATGCGTTATCTGAATTATCTTATGAAGAATATTATGTCATGTTAAAGGTTATTAGCAGTATAGAGATCAGAATTTCAGGATGCTCAGATATCCTGTTTTTTTCTGAAATACTGATCTTCCTGCAGCTCTTGCGGATTTCAGGGTAGATGCCAGCCCTCTTCACCTGTGAAAGCCAGGCCCACCTACTGGGATTTAGCTGCCAAAAAGGTATTTTAGCAGATAACTTTAACACACCCAGGTTTGAAAAATCTGTCTTTGATTTTTTTAGCATTTATCACTGCCTTCTCTAAAGAGTTTGGGAATATTACTGTATGCTGTCGAACAGCTGCTGCATTTCACTCCAGGCACGTATGAAGTGTTCACCATACAGTTTTTCATACCAATTTGCTAGGTTTGCACAGCACTCTGGGATCCTGTAGATGAAAGGAACTGTATCGAGGTTAGATTACTGTTACAGTGAAACCCGTACTAACAGGCACAAGCTAACCTAAATCACCTGTCCTAACACAGTAAAATTTCAGTTTCTGTGAAAAGTTCCCTTATATTAGTTCCACTATATTATGTGACTACCTGTTGTAATGGCCAAATTAATACCAGGCCCTTTGGTGGCTGATAAGAGGCTGAATGTTGGCTAGTACACGAAGCCACGAACAGATGCAGAACCAGGAAAAGAATGCCTGGTGCAACAAGCCCGGCTTCATGTGCAATCGCAGCACAGCTTTTCTGAAAGTAGAGCTGCAATAATATTAGGCAAGTCTGAATTTTTTACAGGCAAAGCTTAATACAAACTCTCCAAGGAAAACAACCTCCATAGTAAACATGAAAAGCCATTTGAAGAGATATAGTTATTTTACTCTGCTGATCTTACAGTTTCTGTTACAATGGGCCTTAAAACACTAGCTGTAATCCCAGAGTCAGCTTCAGTGGCTACCCAAGTTACAGCACACGGTGGCAGATAGACAGATGGACACACAGGAGCTCTCACAGCCAGTAAAAATCAAAGATTTGGGGAGTTTAAATTAAAAAGAGTACTCATACCTCCCTATGCACAGGGCTCACACTTCATAGTGTTAGAGATATCATCATGTCTTGTGGTTTTACTTTTTTTGCCCATGGACCCACAGTGCAGTGTAGTTTCTCCACATTACTAAATAAAAATGTGCAGTTGCTGAAAATACACACACGCACACACACACACACACAAGCACTGTGTGTTTATACAGAACAGACAGGGGTAAATAAAAACCAGACATGTACAACAACTGTTGAGATGAGTAAGTTCATAGCTAATGCAGAATCGTGGGTACTTTTTGCAACTAAAGGGTGAAACAGAAACCAAAACCAAGAATTTACTTAAAAAACATGATCCATAAAAGCTAATAAAAAACTCCAAGACTGACACACTTAACTCTGTGAAACCTCCTATCAATAAATATAGAAATAATAGCAATAGTAATAAGAGTAATAATGAATTTGCAGTCATACTTCATTTTTAATATAACTTAAATATTTCAATATGCTTGACAAATACTAAACATCTGAGAAGTGCAAGTCCTGCAGATAAATAAATAAAGACCCAGACCACAAACTAGACTGAGGAGTAGGACTTGAAAATTCTCCTTCATTCTCATGAGGTGTCTATTGCACAGAGTTCTTCAAACAGAAGAAACTCATTCTTCTGCAAAGAGCTCAAAAATGCAAAGGATTAGGTTATGGTAATGGCTTAGTTGAACAAAAAACATTTGTGTACACTGAAGAGCATCTGAGAACAATTGGTCTTCATCGTAGCTGACGGTCATGCCTCTTCATGACTTGTTTGGAAAAAGGGTGAAACAAGTTAATTTATATCACTTCAGCAGGCAAGCAATAAAATGTTTTTCTTGGGTACTGATTCATGTATGCTGCAGCCGTGTGACATGTATAAAAGTGGGAAACATTTCCTTCCTCCCAATTCCTTTCACATCTCTAGATTACCAGAGGGTAATGACTATGCCATGAAATCAAGGTCAGTTCTCATCAATTTCAATGAACATTTTTACAAAGAGTGAGCCTGGTCCAAGAACTGCAGTATTCATTTACCAAGACACCTAAGAAGAGCTAATATTTTGAGGAACCTGTGAATTCCATCCCCTATTTTCAACATGAAGTGAAACTTGACTAAAAGTGAGCATTTCACAGCATTTGTCGCATGAGTCTAAAAGTGCAATTTTAATGCTACCAGACAAGGGGGAAACATCTACCACCTCACAGAATGTGTAAGTTAAAGAAATAGACATTATTCCAAGGATGCCATAAATGGCATGTCGCTTACAGACTCAGTAAGTGAAAATATACTATTGACATTTGATAATTCAAATCTGGTTTTGTATATGGCTCTATCAGTGGCAACAAAAATACAGAGATTTCAAGAAAACCCAGTGCACTAGACAAAGTATGTATGCTCAGCTGTGTTCCCCTAACGTTGTCACACGTTGTTTTTCTCACAGTAACTCAATGCCACAGGGCTGTTGGCATAGAAAGGTCTCGCTTTAATCAGCACAGAACATCCAAACAAGTCTTAATCATATACATTACATGAGATAAACATTTACAAAATTAATATTGATGTTGCCTATGCTAGCAAGCAAACCTGTCAATGTGGGAGGAACGTACCATTACAATAACAGTAACAAACGCTCCAGAGCCCCTGCGTGACTGAACCACTGACATTGCTACTACAATCGACTGCCCTCTTTTTCTCTGGTGGTGTGCCTCTTATCCATACCGAACAAAGCTGCCTTCTCCTTAGTAAAGGAATTCAGGGCTAGTTTCTTACAAAACTTGGTTTTTCCATGTTCAGTGGTTGTTTACCTGCCTTAAATACTTACAGGGATATAGAAGAGTGTCCTTTCCAATAATACATAAGGAAAACATAATTTTTATTGCTGCCCTTTTCATTGATTTATCCTAATTTTTCTTATTAGGACAGCAAAGTTAAACCTAGACAGAAACAGATCTATTCAGGATCATGAATGGTTTGAATTCCTTCCTAAAGCTTCCTAAGGCTGACCTCCCTTACCAGGGTATCCAAGCACAAGCTGTTGACAAAGGAATCATACTCATAGAAACAGCGATTTTCCAGAGGCTGGAAAGCATTACATTTGCTGAAGCACGGTGAATGCACTAGAGCTGACAGTAGCAGAGACACTGGGGGCATCCCCAGGCATAGGGAGCATCCATACCAATGCTTTAGTTCAGAGCCAGAATGTGCTTCTGAAGTGAATCTCCTAACTTCTCCACTTACTGCATTTCAGCTTGCATCATGGAGAAGTCTAAGGATGCTTTCCAAGTAAATCGGCAGCACACACCTCTCTGCTCCTGCTCCTGTTGGATGTTGGGTTCACTAGAGGAGATGAGGAGTAGCACACATGAAAAACTTTGCAGGGCATATGCTAGAGAAAGTCATGTCCTCAGCATCAACAATTTCACTCCACAGATCTGTTCTTACCAGGCTACGCTACTTGCTAATGGCAACTTCACTGCTCTGAGCTGCAGCCACTCCTGCTGCTAATTCCCTCCCCTGATGTGCTTTACCCCCCTGAAAATATATGCAGAAGTATATGCAGGGAAAGGACTGAGAGAAGAAGTCAAATAACTTCAAAGGAAAATTAATCATAAGTTTCAATTCATTATCCCCTTTATTTAAAAAATACAACATGGTTAAGGCATTTCATTTCAATACCTACCCACCAGTAACACAGAAATAGTATAAATGAGCAGAAAACAAAAGGTGAATGGTTATGAGATCTACAATAGCACAATCACTTTTTTTCCCATTGCTTTTCCCACCCACCCTTTCTTTTGATCGTGTTTTTTCACCAAATCACTTATCTTCAAACTCAATGGGCTTTGGCTTGGTGCTATTTTACCCTTCACAGCTATGAACTGGTTGTAATTCTTTGGGAAATCACCCAGCATCTACAACGTCCCAATTCCTTCAGCCTCCAGACCCAGTTCTGATTTTAGTTGCCTCCTGACCCAATTAATTAATCGACTTTAATTCAGTACAAACTAGTTTGTTTAACCAACCCCTGCTACTTTTCACCCCTAGTTTAACCTCTTCAGGTCTCCCCTACTAGGCAGAAAGCAAGCAGTGCATCAAGATGGGTGCCCCTGCTATTCTTCAGTCAGACCCCACAGACTTGCTGTGGGACACATTCCTACAAAGATAAAATGGAGAAATACAACTTTCTGTCACAGAACACACTGTGTACTTTTGCTCAGTACAAAACAAGTGCCATATACATTTACATTCATATTTCTTTTTAGTCTAGTGTGATAGATAACAACTCACATTGACTTTAATGGAGTTACACTAATTTACACAGGAATAAATTTGGACCATAGGGATGATATTGCATGTGACCTTAATCTGATTTACTCAGAATATATAAGTGAATATATTTTTATTTCAAACTGATATTATAGTTCTCATCAATTAAAAAGGTCACCAAAATATTAAAACCTCTTTATTAATATCAAACAATAGCATATAAGTATTTAAACTGAGGAAAAACCAACAAACATTGAAATTGCTTCCGGTTACTGATAAGTTGAGAGGTTATTTTCTGTAGCAAAGAATGAGCAATAGTTCTGTTGCCATGTAAAGAACTACTAATCTGCCTAAAATCATTTCAGGACCCCCTTGTGCATATTGTATCTACAGGATCCTAACTCTGTCGATCTTCAAACACCTCTCCCTATACATCCAGTGTCCAGACTGCTTTCCTGATCTGCTTGCAATACTGTAATTTGTTCAACAACATTCAGCAATGTGCACTTTACTTATGCAAACTGAAGGGAAAGAGGGAAGATGGAAAAGAGATGGCTTTTCCTGATATAAGAGATAATTCTCTCCTTTTTCTAGTGGATGGGCAATAAAAGATTTCTGAAGCCAGTCCACTGGGCTCAGGAGAAAAACAGCCAACCAAATATTGGAAAAATGCATCCAAACAATACACTGTGACAAATAATGGGAGTGAAGTTGAAGGAGGGAATTGGAAAGGGTTTTTTTTTAAATTTTATTTTTAGGTAACATTAATTCAGCATATAAATTAAAAATTACTCTTTTATGTAAGTGTGTACATCTATGATATGTGTATGCATTATACATAGAGGAATAGGTGTTGACATGCAGACTGTCAGGTTTTCCTGATCCATCACATTACCAACGAAATCTCTGGCTATAAAACATTGATAATCACATGCAGACACATACACATATATCCCAACATTCACATCAGTGCCTGTATACACACACTTACACACAAACACTGCATCAACCCTGTGAGGATACAGCCCCACAAACATGCCGCAGGATTCGCACAGAGCCACACAGTGCTGCAATTATGAAAAGCAGCAGAAGCTGGACCAACTCTTCTTCCAGGGAAGTCCATGGTAAAAACCTCAGTGAACTCCACAGGATCAGAGTGGCACCAGAGCATTTAACAGGGCATCCTGGTCACATACTAACAGCTTACCCATAAAGTGTATGTGCGCATAAACCATCTACTTCTTGCATGCCAGAGGAATGCACATCTGCATATAGCTACATAAATCTTAAACACAGAAAATATATGCTAAGGCTATAAAATTTCAGTATGCTAGAACTCGATGGGATGCTTACATTAGTGCAGATGAGGTGGGTATTGTCTGAGCTTTTGTGTGCTTTTTGTTCTACAACAGGCAAAAGACTGGCTGAGCTTCCCTCTCTAGCTTTGTTTTTTTTACCTAAACAGGGCATTGAGATGAGTACTGAACTTCCACCAAAGCGTGGAAAAAAACCCTCTTCAATCAACAAGTTCAGTATTTTTACAATTTTCACGTCATTGTAGGTGATAAAATATACACAGTGTTCTCTTTGGATCTGTAAAAGGCTTTCCCCCTGCTACAGCTCTAAAGCTTATTTTACATTCTAATACTTCAGACAGTAGCTTGTCCAGCTTCTTTTCATCTCTACATTTCTCCCCTCTTCCTTCTTTCTCTTTTTCTTAAGTATTGTATTACATGAAATTCAGCCCTTATTTGGCAGGATTTTATGCAGTCTGTGGTGAGAGCTGAATTCTGAAAATGTTCAGGAAACACTGGCTAAGTGGGGAAATTTATTTGCCTGAGCCAGAGATAACATCTTTCTTAGACTTCTTTTTGAAACACTGGCACTTGTCAAGCAGAATTCTCCTGTTCCCCCTTTCCTCTCTCTCTCATAAACACACACGTGCACACTTATTAAGGATGCAGCAGAACTTAGCCGACACTATAAGCTGGAGTTTTATTTATTCCGTTTCTACACCCAGTAGGAAGGGAAAAAAAAAAAAAAGAAGAAATCGGAGATGTTAAAAAAAAAAATACAACAATTTTTTTTCCCCTTTCCAGAACATTCAGCCCTTTTCATCCTCTTGTTTTTAAAAAATGATCTATGTCTCCCGTGCCAGCCAGCTTTCACATTTTTCTTCATTAGAAAATACATCTGTAAAGCAAAGTCAAAATTTTGGCATTTATTTTTATGGTCACAGGGTAATGTTCTTCACGAAGCATAATCTAAAGCATAAACAGGGAGTGTGAAGCAATCATTTCTCATCCAGGGCACAAGACAAAACTGAAGAGTAAGTACGCAGTGATTCAGAGCTCTGCTCTCCTGGCACAGCTGCGTGCTACGCACTTTGGGGAGGACAGCTGGGGGCCAAGCAGGTGATTTGGCAAAATCATTTGGGGGTGGCAAGGAGCGAGGCTGAGGACAAAATTAAAGACTCGAGTCGATAAGGAGAGAAGTTTAATGCCTGAGTGCTCATTTTGAACTGTGACCTAAGGTTTGGCTGGGCACTAACCACAGCATGCCTCATCAGCTCCTGTCACGGGTACCCCGGGGCATACCTCCAGCAGGGAGCCAGCTCCAGAGCCGCTCCTCAACCACCAGCTCGCTCACACACTACTGAGACCCTGCCGAGAAATCAGCATGCAACCCGAGAAAGCATCCTTTCCTCTGGAATAAAAATTAATATTACTTGTCATATTTCATGTCTGAGCTCTTTTCATGCTTTATCCTCTGTAATGAGGGCTAAATTACCAATATTAGTAGATTTTCATGGCTAGCACAGAAAGAGCTGTTACCAGAATAAATGTTTGCATTGCTTCTGTTGGACACAGGCTTTGCTAATGCAGCTTTGCTAATTATTTCTAAATAGGCAATAATCTGCATCCCCTAGTGCTGGGTAGTGGATTGGCCACGTACCTGCTATTTCCCTTATTTACATGTTTTACAACTTTATCAACTACACTAATTACACTCTGAACACTGTTTAAAATTTTCTGTTAATAGAGATACAATGATGCACCAGAGGATGTGTATTTATGCCATAATTACGCCTCTGTTCCTGCGATGCAGTCTCCAATTAGCTGTCGACGGTGGCACAAGCAGCTGCCTGATATTCTAAAGCAGTGAAACATCTGCACGGCGGATGATACGCTCACATGGATTTTTTTTTTTAAGCCTAGAAATTTACACCCAAGGGAGTGCAGACAAATAGGAGCCTGTCATGTGTAGGGATGATTAGAAATCCTCACCATGGCAACATTGGAGCAGCCATGTCACAGAGTGAGGGGACACATGTCTAGATGAAGGCGCTAAAAACATTTGCCTTTTTTTTTTTTCTCCAGCATTCCCAACTTCCCTCCCTCCCCCTCTCCTTTTCATATTCTTCTCTTTGCATCTAAAGCCAACCAAAACAGCAGGTGAAAAGGCCAAAATCTGCAGCCCATGCAAGGAATATGACACAGTAGATTTAGTGTCAGGAAAACAGCAAGCAATCAGAGGATGCTGCCAGGCATCCACTGGATATTTTCTTTCAGGTGGGGGAGGGAGAAGATGGAAAAATAAAGGAGAGAAAAAATATGGGCATCATTCAAAATAAAGCTGCAATGTCTTGATCCTAGGATGGCATTTAATAGATAACTTCCATTTAACCCTCATTAACAATTTTTCTCTGACTAGTTGACCAGCCAGCACGTACTGATGAGGGGGGGAGGGGAGGGAAAGAAAGGTGAAAGCTTGGTATAAGCCTCTGTTCCCAGAATACTGTTTCAGCTTTGAGCCATTGTATGTATTAGAGAGTGTAACAGCTACTAGAGTTACTGCATTCTCATATTTATACCTAAAATCTTGATTGTACAGATGAGGGTGTTAATTTTTATCAGGCTCCTTCTGGGCTATTGCCATTTGCAATGTAATATCAATTTCACATAATAAAATCATTATAATTAGTCAAGGGTATCATTCTAGAATACAGGCTTGCCTGAATTGCAGGGAGATGGCATTGGTTTGGATCCAAATCTCTCATTCTTACCATATCCACCTACCCTTTCTGTGACTGGTCAAATACCACCAACATGCTTAGGAAAGGCTCCAGAGCAGTCCAGAGATCTTGCAAAGCCAACTTATCTTACAAGTTTTCCTTTGTTTAGTTGGATGGAGAATTTGAGAGACCAGCTGCACTTCTCTGAAAAGAGCTCACAGCATTTCACTCTCACCAGACCTTGAGCCTCAAATACCAGCTCTAAGCTGCTGCTTCTACCTTGTCTCAAATGGTGGTGTTTTAATAAACATTTTATTTCTAAACCAAAGGCTAACCTCTATGGTATCTAAAATGTTTGGTGAAGCCTTTATTATAAATACAAAATTTATGATTCTTAAAAGAATATATTTTTGGTTTTAGTGCCCAGGGGTCTAATTGATCTCATGAAAAAAATCAGTGTAGTGGAGAAAGCATGTAGAGAGAGTAGAGAGAGGGCTGTGAAGGCATACTTTGGTAACACAGTAAATTCAAAAGTGAGAATCCCAACTGGACCATCAGAGGCTGCCCCACCTATGGGCACATCACAAACCTCAGCTTTGCTCTGAGTCTCTCTGCCACAGAAGACAGGCCCTTCATGCTACTTCTAATTAAATTCCAAGCAAAATAAGCAAATTAATTCACATTTGCTGACTTCAGAACATGTATTCTAAATATATTGAGAATGAGTAAGTAAAATGCTTTTGGAAGGTAATGAGGAATACTTCTGCTATTCCTGAGCTGATGCAGAGAAACTGCCCGGTGTTACAGGGTACCTGTGTCACCACACCATGTGCATAAATTTCACTTGTTATTCATTGTGCATACCCTGTTTTGCTCAGTTCTCATACAGGAGAGTGTGATATTGAAGAGCCACTATGTGTCAGTGCAAGGACAGAGTTTATCTGATAAACAAGTCATTTTTGGAAACTGCAGATGCTCCTACTGTGAAGCATTAAACGTGGCCCCTCTTAGATACACAGAATGGGGTTCTGGTCAACTGAGCACAGGCTGATAAGCTCTGCACAGCTCTGAATGCTGTTTGCCCACATACTAATGTTAAACAAAAGAACTGCAGACTGCAGAGAAAGCATGCGGGTCAGACAACTAAATTGCTTAAACCCTTAGGCAGCCTTCTGAAAAGAAGAGGCATGAAAGAAGCTGATATGAGCTTTTATGCAGAATTGTTCTGTTTATTATGCCTGTTAAGAAAATGATGGTAAGGATCTTGTTAAACTATATATTCCCAAATAAGACAAGAGGACAACCACCTACTAAATAAGATACAATATGTCATTGGTCATTACATGATCGGACATATATCTGCTTTACATTATTTTCAGATTATGAATATAATAAAAAGAAAATGATAAATCTGTACAGATAATAACAAATGCTGTTAAATTGCATTTTTTGCATTCGGTCATATGATTTGTCATTGGAAGTTTGAGGGTAATAATGGTCTGTCATTGTAGAAATCTACTTCATGTTAAAATTTCACAATCTTGTATTAAAACTTTGTTAGAGTACAATTGTTATAACTCTATTCAACTATATTATGCGACAACTTAACAATAAATCTATGACAAAGTATATCACTGTGATAACATCCAAACTTGCCTTGGATGAAACAGCGATATGATTTTATTACAAGATTTCTCCTATGGCTGACACAATAAAATATTGAAAAATAACACTTGTCTGGAAAAACGGAGGGGGTGGAGAGTGTACGTGCCTTGGTGGAATCTGTGCTTCCCCTAAAGCCTGCTTGGTTTGCTCACCCCACAGATCACAGTAGTAACTTTGCCTTTCATTGCATTGCAATCTCTCTTACACACCCAGGCGTGCGTGCAGGAGCACATGCACACACACATGGCCCAAAGTGGAGCAGAAGGCTTCCTAAGACTCAGGATGCCAAACTCTACCTGTAAGCAGATGAGCCAGTAGCAAAGCCAAAGTGCAAGGAGGCTGCATTCAAAATCATGGCAGCTTGCTTAAAGCAGAGACTCTGAATGGCCTATTTATCAGGAAAAACAGAAGAACGCCTCACACTCTGAGACTCATAACAGCAACAAAATTAAACCCTCTGCTTTTTTATTAAAAACATATATAAGACATCGTGGGATCCCATTGTCATCTTTCTGACATATGCCTCATCTGATTACACATGAAAACCATTCCTAAAGAGGCATTGCAAGAATGCAGTGTGTTTATCAGTACATGTGCATAATGCCACTCAGCGTTAGTGCTTGCTGGTCTGAAATATGCTGCTTTGTAAATAAAGTAAACAAATTCATTACAAGTAGCCCTGGTCACCAGGAGTACAGCTTCACATACCTGGCACAATGTTGATCCATGGAACAAGTGCCAAGACCCTGTCCTTCTGCAGAGCCCCCTTAGACCCTAGAACCCACATGGAGTCCAGACCCACTCCAACTTCTGTGGGCCTTTCTCTCTCAGTGCAGGCCAGGCTGAATTCCAGCCTTTGCAGTGCTCCGTGTAGCACAACAGTGGTAGGACAGGGTACACAGCAGAATGGTTCCAACAAGAGGAGGTTTTTTTCAAGGGCACATAGGAGACATCACAGCTTAGGGGTGTAGAGGGAGCAAGATCATGCCAACCATCAGAAAAGAGTCACTGGACAGAGCTGAGCCACTTATGCACTTCTCAGGAAGAAGTAAAATACTGCATTTCTAAATTTCTTTTTGTAAAGAAAGTAAGTAAGATCACACAAATGTTGTGCACTGAAGTGGTTTAACTTTTAAACGCAGAAAACAAAGTCAACCTATCAACTCAGATGTTGCAGCTGTCTCAAAGAAAGAGCCAAAAGGTGCTATGCTGCTTTTTAAAGTATCTTATCTGGTACTCAGCACCACACTGAGAGATTCCCTTGCACTGTGAGGTGTATATACCCTGAATAACATAGATATTTCCAATTTAGTGAATGGGGAAATTATTTAGCTTGGACCAAAGGAGGTCTGCTCCCCCACCCACCTGCCAAAAGAGATGAAAAAATGCATATTAAATAGAATTCTTACCTCAAAAATATTTCTGTTGTTGTTTTGCATGTTTAAACTTGTAAATTTAACTGTACTGAAAACAGCACTGCAAAATACAAAATTGAAAGTTGCAATTTTGAAAAGCACTTAATTAACTATCACAACATTATTATTTCTCACTGCCTCCCAGGGCTCTTTGATCTGAACAATTACTTATTTCAACTAGATTTTCAAATATTCTTGGTCAGCCCAAAGTAGGCTGACAAGTGGTAAGAAACAGCTTTTTCCCAGCACCCCTGCCCAATGAAGTAAGGAAGCATAGCTGTCAGTATGTTCAAAGTGAGAAGCAGGATCAGAGAGATCAAGGCTCTTTCTGTATTGTAGTTTAGGCTGCTGGGCCAGAGAGCAAGTTATATCCTTGGACTCCTGATCCCCAGCCTGTCACCCTCATTATGGATTAATCTTGCACCAACAGGTCTGGCTGTTAAGAGTTCGGATCTGAGCACGAGGCATCGCGGACGTGTCCTTCATCATCTGAACTCGGAGGCAGGAGGCATTGAGCCCTGTGCCTGTATTTACCAGAACACATGCATGCAGAAAATTGATACTTGTGTACACAGGCTTATGCTACTATGTTTTTTTAATGCTTGGCATATCTAGCTCAAGTTGTTTCCATGGAGTCTTGTATATGGGTTCTGTTCCTTCTGAAGGTAAAGATTTAAAATTGTTTATGTAATCCCTATAGGTGGACTGTGCAAAGCAGCTGTTGTTAGAAGTGCTTTATTTCACAGTTTTGATTATTTTGAGATTTTAGCTGCTAGTAAGCCTGTCTCCTTCCCATCCTTTGTAGTTCCGTAACTAGCAAGGGATGAATTCAGGTAATAAAAGTAGACAACATCAACATGATCTGGTGACTGTACATACCTGCTGTTGTTGCAGTTTTATTGCAGAATAAATAGTCCAGTGCAGTCTGAAAGGTGCTTACAGACACAACATCTGGTACTGAACTGTCAGAATTAGTCCTACCTTTAAATGACAGGGTACATGTACCCTGACTTTAGATTCAATTTATTTTTAACAGTAGGTGGTTTCATAATTAATTTGAAGAAAAATTATGTACATTTAACAACCTTTTTCTGAGACTAAGACCTTTCTTGATTCTATTTGTTAAGGCAGGGAGTAAACAAAAAAAGGACAAGCTTTATGGATGTCTATCTTACTTTATTTTTCTTTTGTCTTTCTTTCTCTTGGGGCATAATCCAGTAAACTGCTCAGCATCCTTGGTATATAATGCTTCCTGTGGGATTTACACCCTTCCATATCAGGAACATTACTTACTTGTTCGGAGACAGACTTCATCATCCTGTAGAATAATATGTAATTTATTGGATTTCAAAAATTTAGAGGTGTGCTCAGTTGTAATGTATTTCAGTGTGTTTCTGAATGTATGAAAAATTCTGTGCATTTTGATGATAGTGCTGTAAATTAATGATTTTTTTTTCTGTTATTATTTTTTAGAGCCAGTTACAGACTATCCATTGCTGGATCATATGAACTTTATCCCTCTAGCAAGCCTACCCAGAAGAAAGACTTGCACAGTAAATCCCAGATGGTGAAGAATTGTTTTTATATTTCAGTTAAAGACTGAAATTGGGAAATTTCTCTTTCACACCTCAATTTCTGTGTAGCTTGCACTATTATGCTCAGCTGTATTATAGAGCAAGAAGCCTTTAAAATATGTAAATTTCCAGATGAATTTCTGAACAGAGAATGGTCGTACAGACTCAACACATTCCAAAAACAGAAAATGTCAAAAGAAAGGAAACAGATCAAAACACTGTTTTTGACATTACTTTCAATTAAAGCTGCATCTGTGAGGTCCACATACGCTTGGTGAATTTTTAAGGAAAGAAAAGACATGAAGGAATTATTTTATACTGCATGGTGGAGGAATACCAAATAAATGGCATGCATTATTTCAGTACATTAAAATCCCCTCTGGTACTGATTTCAGAAGATCATTTTCACTGTCTTCATCCCAAAATTATGATATTCTGAAAATAAAACCTGACCTCCCAAAATTTATAAAAAAACCCTCAGAAATATTATGAATTAAATGAAACAGAATATTTCCTGCATTCTTATTGTACCTCAGAGCTTCATAATTTTTTTATACTGTCTGAGTCAATAAATGTATTAATTGATGGAGATTCTACTATTTTTTGTAGGGTATTCCGTGGCAATTCCAGATTTTAAATACCTGTTCTTTTCAGAGAAAAATTGAGTGTCAACACAACTGTATGTTTATGCAAACAACTCCATCAATATTGCATGCAAATGATGCATTTTAGCATTCAAACGAGCATTTAGGGTTTTAAGCAGAAGTTTACACACAAGTGTCTGACATATGTATTCCTTTATATATATATCTTGTATGAAGGAATCCTATCAGCTCAAGTTAAACCCTATATCCCAAAAGTAAGAGGAAAACAAGCCTTGTGGGCAGAAGAAAATGAGAGCAAACAAGAATGTTTAAAGGTTCAGCTTTTCACAGAATAAGAAACTTTCAAAAGAAAAAATATCCCCCATCAAACTCACAAAAAACAACCAAAAAACCCCATAACCACAACACATTACACCCCCCACACCATCCCTGACTCCAATTTGTAAAATCCAGATAAAAAGCTTATTTATTTCCGAGTGATTTCATATTTTTGCTTAAGCAGCAGATTTTTCCACATTGTCATCTTTGGTGAAACACTTTCCTGAGGGTCTGCCCCACTTGGGACATTATTGCCATGCCCTGTTACTGCCATATACACTGTCCTTGCCAAAAGAGGCCCCGAGCATCAGTTCATGTGGGTGGCAGGAGTTGCCCTGGTTGGCTGTTAGATCCCCTTGCCAACAAATTTGACCTGACATTCCCAGCCGGAGTTGATAGATGTGGAATAGTTACTCAGGC
>VZTN01033059.1:26231-47716 GCA_013400515.1 Erpornis zantholeuca | reverse complement strand
ACAACAAAAGAACAGTAACAAAAAAGAAATTTAAAAAAATTATGATTAATCATACCATATATTACAGCAGATCAGTCCCTTCTACCTCCCACATTCTTAGACGATTTCAGTGTTGGAAATATTCTTATATTACTTCATATCAAGCAAACAGATTTGCTTCTGCAACTTCCATGTGGTTGCACTTCATGCCCAATGATTGCCATGTAAAAGGAAACCTAAGAGGCTTTAGTCATATGGTTTCCAACACGCTACTTAGTAGGTCTTCTGCTTCTCGTCCTTTTAGGGCAAGGTTCATTTAACATGGAGTTGTATGAAACTGTTGGGTTAGAGGCTGCACCCAGAGGCTGAACCTCACTAAACCAGATAAATCAAGAGCTGCCTTCTTTGCAGTTCAAAGGTAGAAGGAATAGTAGAAACTACACAAAGATGCTCTAATAAACAGAGCTATAAGAAAGCAATTATGTTCCCAGACAGAAAGAGTGAGCTTGATTAGTACAGATTATAGAAAACTGTTTAAAAACACAGGACAAAGTAAGTTCTAAGTAGTATTTTTATGCAGCAAGACAACTTCCATTTTTTTATTCTTCTGTAAAACTCAGTTTATTCTTCTTAAACAAGGAAGGTATATGCCACATATTTTGCAAGGATTTTATTTGTTTTAGAACACTAAGTATATTTTTTTTATTAGAGAGGATAATAAAAATTTTGGACATTCTTTTGAAAGATATACACAGTTTGCTGTGCAAGTACTGCTAAACCAGAAAAAAAAAGATCATGTATTTGTTCTCCATTATTGTATCAACAGATTAATTGTATCAACAGACAGAGACATCAGAGCAAGAGATATTACATGGTCAGCCCTGCAATTATAGAGTTGGTCTCGGTAATTAAACAGTGATGTTACACTCTGTAGCTCCAAAGGCTTGGGGAGGGCTTGTTGGGTTTCTTGTTTGTTTGTCTGTTTTGTTGTTGCTTTGGTTTTATGTTTGGTTAATTTTGTATTGTTGTTTCTTGGGGATTTGGAGTTTTTTTACAGAAAATTGTATCTCAGCTGTTTAGATGGAACTTATTGTAAATGCTGTGCTGGCTGTTGCCTTATTCTGGCCTGAAGGATTGTGTTTCCTAGCAGCTGTACATGGTGCATTGCATTGGAGACAGCAAACTGGCAAATTATCTCAACTGCTAATCTTACTCATGTAAATGGCAGTGTGTGGCAAAGAAGGATTCAGGGTGGAAAGGTATAGTGAGTCTGTTGAAGGTAAATAAATATTTCAAAACTAGAAAATTGTTAAAGTTACATTGCAGAAGGTGGGCCTGAAAATCTGGAAAATAAAGAGAAATTGAGAGAATGAGGATGAAAAGAAAAGGAAAATAATCTTTCTAGCATAAATTAAAACAAATGACAACAATAATGCCTTTGTATAAGAGGTACAGCCTTCCTCTGTGTGTGGGACACTTTTGGTGTGTTACACACAAATATTTCAGCATTCTGACTTTACAGCAGCCAGATCCTGACAATCCTGTGTTTCTGCAAAAACTTCAGATTATTGTCAAAACTGTTCACACTGGTCTGGAAGCAACACACGAACAAGGTGTCACATTCTTCTGTGGGGAGCCATGGGGAGTTCTTTTAAAACTAGAGGTGTTCTAGGACAGAATTAAGCCAAACAAGGCAAATATTATAATCTAAGAACAGTTTATTGGTAATGAAAAGTGCATTGCCCTAGTCACGAAGAATAGAAATGGCAGAAAAGGAGGAAGGAAAAGGAAAAAGAATGGGGTTAGGGGGGGAGAGAGAGAGGAGAGAGAAAAAGTGGGCGTTACCACCAGAAAGGGAGTGCTGTCAACACCCAAGAGGCACGGGAGGTGTGCATGCGATCCCTCCCCAAAAAGGCAGGGGATGTGTGCATGCAATCCCTCCCCCAAAAGGCAGGGATTGTGGCAGCAGGCTGGATCAGCAAAACAGGGTTGAAAGCAGGTGGCTCAGACAGGAGCGAGGCAGGCAGGAGCAAAGCAGGTAGGGCATCAGACAGGATTCAGGGAGGCGGACAAGCAAAAGCTTGGGAGTAGGCTAGGGAGAAGAAGTAGTAGGGCGGGACACAGGCTACACATGAAACTTGGAGGTGGTCTCAGGTGGTTGGTCAGTGAACTGAAGTCAGCAAGCCAAACCAAATGCACAGCTGAGTGCACAGCCAACCATCCCCCAGGCATCCAGCTCCACAGCTTGTGACACAGGTACTTTTACATCCCCTGGCTCCTCCCAAAGCCTGCTCACTGGCCAGAGATCCTTGACCTGTCAGGCGTTTGACAGAAGTGCATTAGTGGAGACTTTTTGCCACCCAATTGGAGAACTTTTCTGGAGGGCACAGTGGCCTTGGCAGTCTCCTCATCCTCATGGATACTTGGGAAGGCCAGTGAGCCTGCCACACAAGGGTCCCAGAGGTTCCTCTAGAAGGATGGACCCTAGTAGGAGAAACACTCCCCACATCAGGGCGAGGAAGAACGGTTTCTCCCAGGATACTCTGCTGCATTACATTAATGTAGTTCTGCTCCTTGCCCCTTTTCTCCCCCATATGTCACAGACCTAGAATGTTCTTCCTCCCCTGTTCCTCAGCCACTCCCTCTCTATTTCCCCACTGGCTCCCATGCTCTAACCCCGCCTGTGTCCCCCCCCATGCTCCCAAACCATTGGTCCCTGAGGCTCTCTCTCTCTGTCCCTGCCGAGCCTGGACCCCCATTGTTCTGGGTTCTTTCCACTGGTTTCCTTCACCTGCGCAGCCACAATAAACCCCACGTGGAATGCTGTGAAAGGTCCCTTTCTGCCTCTTTGCTGCTGATCCATCTAAGAAGCTGCCTGGTGTGTGCGAGTGTGTATTTGGTGTGTGTGGCTCCGACCAAGCGGCTTCACTTGGATACACCTCTGGATGGCCGCGGCATCGTGCCCCTCCCACTGCCAGCGGCAACACACACTGACTGCCAGTAGGCCATGTGAGACGTGAAATGGCTATGAGGAAAGTCTCCCTGGAGACAGAGCTTCTCTCCAGCTTCTCCTAGCTGCCTTCTGCATGTGTCATGTATGCAGCCCCTTCCTCACATACCTCTGGTCAAGCAATGTTGAGGAAAACAATCAAAATTAAATTTCTTCCTCATACAAGGGTTCTAGAGGGAGAGATCGTAATTCCTGTATGGAGAGAAGTGGGAAAAGGTAAAATCACAGTCATCTGATTGTACACTTTGTCAGATAAATAAATTAGCAAATAAGTAATTCTGTTGATAGTTTTGTACTTGATTCTGGCAGGTGGAATTTTTAAAAATTCTATACTGGTTTTGTCTGGGATAAAATTAATTTTTCTTGTAGCTCTCTTATGGGGCTGTCTTTTCCCTTTGTGTTGATACCCCAACAGTGTTTTAGTTACATCTGAACAGGGCTTACACAGAAGTAAGGCCTTTTCTGCTCCTCACCCCACCCCACCAGTGAGCAGGCTGGGGCATAAATTGGGAAGGGCTGCTGACCCCAGCTGTCCACAGGAATACCCCATACATTATGGTATCATACTCAGTCAAAAACTTGTGGAGAGCAAATATGTCAGAACTGTTACTGCTAGGCACCAGTTGGCTGGTAGTAAAAAATTAAAGAGCTTTTTTTTCTCACTTTTTTCTCCCTTTTGGCTTTTTTTAAAATGTGGTATTATTTTTGGTTTGGATTTTGTTGGTTCGTTGGTTGTTTTGGTTTGGGTTTTTTGTTTTTGTTGTTGTGGTGGTGGTTTTTTACCATCAGACTCTCCTTATCTTAACCCAAGTGTTTTCTCATTTTTACATTTTAAATTCTCTCCACCATAGTTGAACCACAATTGAGTGACACACAGGGGCATTTAGTGTCCATCCACCACTACTGAGAGGGATTGAGTTGAGGTAGAATTGAGGTCCAGTGAACAAAGATCTCAGAAAAAGAATTGGTGAAACAATTAATAGTGAAGTTTCTTTTGAATTTAGTAATAATTAGGAGTTGGAAATTTTGTGATGAAACATCTCATTTGTATTCTGTTGTATCTCACAGAAGGGATAGTGTAGTAATCCTTTTTCTTATAAGAAACAAATTGCTTTCTTCTCTAGTTAATTAAAGGCAAAGAACTATTTATGAGTCAAAACTGCCCAGTGAAAAAGATTATTGTCTAACTGGGACAACTTGACCTATAGCTATATTTTGAATGGAATAAGAGCCACAGCACTTTCTAATCAGTGTTTTATTTAAATAACATTGCTTTCTTTTCCCTTTAGAACTAAGCAAAACATTCTTGCTTACAGGCACATCAAATGAGTTCTGAAGGGTTCAGCTTCAACTATTTTCTTCCTTTGTTTAAAACTTTTTTGCCTGTAATCTCCTTTATGAAAATCTTACAACTATGTGGAAATTATCTAGAGCTTTATATTTTATGGGAAGGTCTGCTGCTGTAGCTGTAACCCCTTTGGTTTTGAACATCTCTTCACTTGCAGGGTGTGTGTGTGCCTGCAGTGTAACAGACCAGTTGATCGTATCACTCTTTGGGCAAGAGAATACAAGGTTTTGGTGTTGGTTCATTCACCTTTGAAAAACTTCTTCCACCGAGTTCTTGTCCTAAGGTATTAATAGCCAGTATAAAACTGTCTATTTGTCCTTTTCTCTTTTAAGTAAGAAATAAGTGTCAGTTATTGGACGTTTGACCACCACATATGTAGATAACCAGGGATCCATCATGATCAGAAGAGTTTTGTTTCTAATAAATTGTTTTCTTCTCTTCCTCATAAATTAGATCTTTTGAAACAAGGTCTATTGATCATGCCAATAGATGGTCCTGCTTCAGCAAGATTGATCAATTCCTTTTGAAGATCTGAGGTCATGAAAATTTTAAAATCCTTTTTAAATGCAATGCGACAATGAACTTGCTGACAGATGTGAGATCTGGTTAGAGCATCCTAGTCAGTGCATCCCGACAAAAAATTCCCACTGCGGCAAACTGTGCGAAAGGAAGCAACTGCTCAGACACATGCCACTCTTAGTTATGGGATCACTTACCCCACGGGAGCATCGACCTCATGGATGCCTGGAACTTGAACTGTATGAAGGTGATACCCTCAGAAGAATGACTCCAGGACCACCCCCACTGAGATGCCCAGGATGAAGAAGGATCAATGGGAAGTCGCTGGATCCATGGGTGGTGACTGGATCTCTCTCTCTGTTTGCAATTCCCCCTCCTCTTTTCTGTTTCTTTCTATATCTCTCTACCTCACATTTACTCTTGAATAAATCTGTATTATTGACTTCAGCATATGATTTCATATGTATCTCTCATCTTAATTCATGCAGAGGCATCTCTCACAGATCATAACACAGGGCTCTACCTAAAAGACATTATTCATATGTGAATGTTGTTAATTCAAAATAAAAGTGAAAAGTGCTGTAGTTTAGGCATTTGTGAAATCTGGGCTGAGAATAAATTATTTAGAACATGGGTTTAAAGTACTCTTGGCATCTCTGGAAGGCAAGGGTTAGGCAGTACAATAGCTGCATTAGACAGATCTGCATTAGACACAATACTTTCAAATAAATATAATGTTAATTTAAATTTTCTGTCTGTGGTTTTATTTTAGACTAAGGTGAAGAAGAGGGTCAATAAAAATGGAAAAATGCTGCTAAATCTAATTTGAGAGGTCAGAGAATCTAATTATTTGGATAACTGCCTTATGACCATGGACAGAAAGAGGGTAAATCCAACAATGAGCTAATTAGTTATCTCCACTGATGGAATTAAGATAATGCCAAGTAGCATAGAAGAGGTGCCAGGTACATGTACAAGGTGACAGGGTGGATCCTAAATGAATACAGGTGAGAGTCAGAGAAATTTATTAGAAATTCTTAGCATTCTATTGCTAAGATTGTTATATTATGAGGGCCTGACATTCAAGCATTTTAACTGTGACAAAAAAGTCCTTTCCTACACACAGAGAATGATTTTCAGCTTCAATGTCATATATGCTTAATTTGAACACTATTAAACTCACAACTTTAAAAATAACACTGTTCGAAACCCTGGTAGTTTGTGTAGAACTATGATTTTTCTCCAAGAGAAAAAATTGTTGACTGCTTGAATTTTCCCTTGACATTACTCTTGAATAGGCATGTAAATACATCTTTGTAGTAGATGAGGCATGTTTCTTTGCTATTAAATTTTCTACTGAATCAAAATAGTAAAAAAATATAAAGAAAAAATTACTTTTTATCTAGGTAAAAATTCTGAAAACAGTATCCATAAAAATTTACCAAACTAGTTTTAAAAACTCTTTGAGCAATGTAACCATCACTGCACGTGATGTGTCATTCTAACGTATAGAATATTGCATCTAAAGGAAACAGAAGAAAAGTGATAGATCAGACCCTGCCAAAAAAGGAACCTTGAACTAATAAGGAGGTGGGACAAGGACTCCTCATCATCTGAAGGGCTTTTCTAAGACTTATGACGCTGATTTTCTTAGAGTATCTGGAGCATTGTCAACAGGAAAAGGTTGTAGCAGCTAACATATTTTGCAAAAATAAATAAATAAACTGATTTTCTCCAATTCTTGATCAGAGAGGGATTTGAAAATGTGTGGTCATCAACTCGTATTTGCCCCTGGAATCTTGGCAGAGTGCACTTTGTGACTTCCCCAGGTAAGAGATAGAGATCATAAACTGGAGAGGCCCCAGGAGATGACTGATGAGACCCCATGAGATATCAGCCTCCAGGCACATACAGCATGGTTCCCACCATGTCTGAGCTGAAATGCCCAGCCACCTGATAGGAAAACCATCCAGACAGCTTGGTTTCCAGCTTGGCTTCAAGGACGTTTTAGGAGATTGTTGGAAGATCTGCTAACATCTCCTATTCTCCCCTTATCCACAAAACCAGCCATTTTATCAGTGAAAGCAGCAAGGTTGGTTGGGCATCAGCTTCTGCTCAAGCCACTGGGACTGTTCCTATTACCTTCTTCTCCCTTATGTGCCTAGAGATATTCCCAAAGAGGATCCACTTCCTTGTGCTTTTAGGGATCAAACTAACTGGCTGGCTGTTTCTTGAACCATGTTTTTTGTCCTTTTTGAAGTTTTAAAAGTTTGTCTTTTTCAAACTTTTGCAAATTTGATAATTTGCCCTAATCTCCACAGACATTCAAAGATATTTGACAATGCCCTTACAGTTCACCCTGATGGCTCAGGTCCCCTGCCAAGGTCTCTCTACTGTATAGATTTAATTCATGTAAGTAATCTTTGAACCCATCCACATCTACAGCTCATCCTTATTTTCTTTAAACACTTTTTTATTAAGCACAGAGACCTTGGAGATATTAATGAAGACTGGTTTCTATTTTATTTTTTTACTTGTTGCCTATTTACATGAGGCTTTTCAGAGATACATATTTGTGTTCAACAATGTCTGTACTATAACAAGTCTGTGTTTTATGTAGCGAGCCAGCACACCAACACAATATATATGCATTTGCATGAGTGACACTGAAAGACATACTAATTTTCTGACAAAAGTGTTAATAGAAGAATCCCATAAGATTCACAAAACTGTAAACGGTAACTTACCATTATATGGGCATCCATCTTTTCCGTATGAAAACTTTGCTTTCTTGTTATTTGACACTCTTTTGGTATTTTGTGTTATAGAAATGGTTCCAATCTTGAGAGCCTTAAAAAACCACACCTGAGTGCCATATGGTGTGCATTCTGTAAACAAAACATGACCAGTTTTTAGTTATAATTTATACAGTTACAATACATGATTTAACTAGATGGCTACATATAGGTAAAACAATAAAAAAATAACTCAAGAAATCACATGAAGAATTACAATGTGCAAGTGACACTGTTCTACAGTACAATTGCTATGTACACATCTAATTCATATATATGTGCCTAATCTGAACAATAGGAGGGGGAGAGCTGTAGTCTATGGCAAACTAAAATTAATGCATTTTAAACCATTTACAGCCACATGTGCTGAAGGGTGAAAGGCTAGTAGACCATATTACCCATTTAGTGAGAACTGTTACTGGTGGTTGGCATGGTGACTGAGTAAGAAACCCAGAGGGCTCGCTTATAAATCGTGGTGAACTTCAGAGATGATGCTTTGCCTCCTAGATCTATCAGTCAAACAGAATCACAGCCATGGGATTAGCAGCATATTTTCCAAAGATCATCACAGAAGACAGGCTCATTGCTTCTTGCAGTGTCTACCTTCCTCAGCCACATGGGAGTGGAAAGACAGAGTATTCAACATGATCAACAGATTGACAAACAAGAGCCTGCAAAGGGGAATTTCAAACAAGGTTGCCATCTCATTATAAGGCCATGGCAAGTCGTTTGAGTCAATTTCTGGTCCAGAGATTAGAGAAAGACAAAGAACATCATGAAAACTGCAGGTGGGGCTATTGTGATGTTCAGGTGCAGGAAACATGACAGCAGAAGTGTAGAATATTGTTTTTCTGTCCATCCTGCTCTAGTGCACTGCATTTTTTGGTACATCATTCCAACATATGGAGTACTTATGCAGTCCTCCCAGAACAGACCTCTGAGCAAGAATTCAAGGTAGAATCTGCCTGTCTCCGAAAAACACAAATGCTATTTTATTAACTAACCTGGGAAAAGGAGAAGGGTGGCATCTTTCAGCACAGGATAAACTTTGCTTACAAAGAGAACTGTGCTAGGAAGAGGGGTATGGAGTAAGGGCAAGGCAAGGCAAGACAAGGCAAGGCAAGGCAAGGCAAGGCAAGGCAAGGGATGTGCTTATTATTAGGAGAAAAAATGGGCAACTATTTGTATTTCTGCAATAAGTGTTTAATGAGATACCATTCCATGGTTTAATGAGATACCAGCAGGACCATCACAATGGGGAAAGTATTAACATTTTGACCGATGAGGAAGAACAAGAACTGACAGGGGATATTAAAATAAAAGAGTGTATATGGAAGATATCCCAATGAATGAACCACGCAAAAATGCTCTCAGGAAGGCAATGAACCAAATAACCTCGAAAGCATGAAGCTAAAATTATCTTAATAAAAAAGTGAAGGAAAAAATATTATAAAGGAAAAGATAAAGCAGGTCTTCTAGTAATACAAATCTGAAGGACAAAAAAGTAATTTAAAAATATAAAAATTATCTTGAACTTTTAATAACTAAACAAAATTTTGACAAAACAAGAGAAAACTAACAAGATATTTCTGGAAATCTACTGGAAGCTATATAAAAAGTGTTAAGAAATAATGCTTGCAGTGATACTCACATGATAACACCAAGACCAAAATGATTATTTTAAAATGTAAAGGAATGAAATTGTTAAGGCTGAACAGAAATTCTCGAGTATATTATCAACATGGCCACCTCCTCTTTTTACACCATGAATATCTTGTCCAGCTTCATTTTCACAGGTATAAATGGATAAAGGGAAGAAAAAGGGAGGCAAAAAGCACAATTTAAAAGTCAACACCATAATTTTCCATGGTTTCATATGCAGGAGCCAGATTAGCCACATTGTTTTGGTAGCTTTTGGCAAAAGCAATGGTCTTGTGTGTAATGTCAGGATGGGTGCCTGAGTTGCTGTAATAGTCAAGTCTTGTTCTTGCAGTCTGGCAGTAATTGTTGGGAAGGGAGAGTAAAACCATACTGTGGAGTGTCTTTTCCCATCCAAATCCTTTTGTTGTCCGGAAGACAAAAACATTACTGTTACAGGGTGATAGCAAAAGTTTAATAGAAGAAAATTTATTATTTTGGTGCAGATGGACTTTGGTTCAAAACCTGGTGCAAGTTAAGGTGAAGCCAAATTATTTTCTTACTTTGCAATTATTTGGAATAGATTTGAAAAGGAGCATTTCTAGCCAGCAGGCTGGATACCTTACCATTTCTGCCAGACTTATACTGACCTCACAAGTAGAAAGATTAATTCTTTAAGTGCTCTTTCACAAATGACCTTTGACAGCAGAGATGCTCTGTCCTTCGTTCTCTACTTGACCACTGCACTAATTCATGTTTTGTGCTCACACAAATTTTTTTGTCTGTGGCATGATAATTTTATTCAATAATCAATTCGATATGCAGTGACTCTGGGGAAGTAACAGGGAAGGATGGTCTTTGACTTCTTAAATCTATTTACAGCTCAGAAACCAATTGCAGCCTCAGGGAGCAACACACAGATAGCAAAACCCCTGCTTTCTCTGTTTTCTTCTATTTTTTTACCTGCTGGAGCACCCTCTCTTTTTTTCTTCTTTTTTTCTCTTTTTCTTCTTCTTTTTTTTTCTCTTTTTCTTCTTTTTTTTGTCCACCTCATTTAAAATGCAGCAGGCCATGTTAATTGGAGGAACAGGAGACTCTGGGTAAATGCAGGTAATGACAGGTTATGAGTGTGGATAGCGAAAATGAAATCAATACCTGTGAAAGCTCTGCAGGAAAGGCATGATAACAATAACGAGAAGAAGAAATGCAGAGTACAAGAGGAAGAGATGGACAAGTAATGGGAGAGCTTTTTTCTTCTAGTGCCCTTGAATTACAAACTGCTATGTATTTTTAAAAAAAGCATGGGTAAAATTATGTATTTTTGTTTTACTTTGCACATTATATGTTCTGTCAGAATACAAAGATTCTGGTAGTACAATGACTTTAATATTAGAGTGGCATCCTTTGTTTAACACAGCACAGAGGCATCATCACATCACTCTTATTGAGCCCTCTTTCTTAGTGTGGGCTACAGCAGTTAATGTATTCTGGGAAAGAGCATTTGACTTGGACTGACTGTAATAAATTGGGAAACTAAACCATTAAATGTTTGTGCTTCTGTCTTTCAGAAAGGCAGTGGGAGACATTTTTAAAGGCTTGTTTTCCTGTTAGCTTTTATACAAATTTTGGGGCTACATTAGATATGGGATACCAAGAGAGGTATCACACATCTTTATTCACACGTTTATCACAGTTTTAACTGTGTATCACACAGTTATATTCATTATTTTAATGGTGAGGAACACAAACTAGGTTATGTATGAAGGCAAATGAGTAGAACAGAGAACAACTTTTCTGTAAGAATCATAGAATCACAGACCCATCAGTATTGGAAGAGATCTTTGAGATCATCCAGTCCAAGCATTCACCCAGCACTGCCATTATAACCCCTAAACCACTCGACCATATCACCTAGTGCCAGATCCAAATGCCTCTTAAACACCTCTTTCGGTAGAGACTCCAACACCTCTCTGGGCAACCTACTCCAGTGCCTGACTACCTTGACAGAAAAAAAAATTCTAATATCTAATCTGAATCTCCCCTGTCTCAGTTTAAGGCCATTTCCTCTTGTCCTCTTACTGCATGTCCCCACGCTACTACAACTTCTTTTCAGGTAAATCACTAATATTCTTAGTTGAAAAAGGTCCGACTGAGCAGGTCCAACTTTCAAGCGTATGGTGCATATGGGGATTGAACCCACATCCTTGGTGTTAATCTCACAGAGCACCATGCTGAGTCTGTAGAGACTGGAGCTGTAGAGAGCTGTAGAGAGCGGAGGCTCCCCTTTGAGACTCCTTTTCTTGAGACTAACAACCAGAGCTCCCTCATAAGGCATGTTCTCTAGACCTTTCACTTGTTGTCCTTCACTGGACATACTCCAGTATCTCCATGTCCTTTTTAAAGTTATGGCCCAGAGCTGAAGCCAGGTGTGGTTTCACCAGTGGTGACTACAGAGGGATGTTCACTTCCCTAGCCCTACTGGCTAGAGTATTGACACAGGGAGAGCTGCCACTGTCCTTCTTGGCCACATGGGCACACTCCCAGCTCATTCCAGCCAGCTGTCGACCAGCACCCTTTTCTACTGGGAAGCTTCCCAGTCACTCTGCCCACAGCCTGTATTACTGTGAAGGCTTGGTGTGACCCAGGTGCAGGGCCTGGCACTTGGCCTTGTTGAACCTCTTGCTGATGGTCTGTCTCAGCATCTCTGTCTTGCCTCTCCATGTCCCTCTGCAGAGCCTTCCTGCCCTCCACCCAGCTTGACCAGCGCTTCCCCCAGCTTGGTGTCATCCATGAATTTGCTAATGGTAGACTCCATCCCCATATCCAGACCATCAATAAAGGTATTAAACAGGACTGGGCTTAACACTGATCCCTGGGGGACAGCACTAGTGACCATTCACCAGCTAGCACCATTCACCTCCACTCTCTGGTCCCAGCAGTTTTTAACCCAGCAAAGATGCACCTGTCCAGGCCATGAGCTGACAGCTTTTCCATGGGAGACTGTGTCAAAGGCTTTGCTGAAGTCCAGGTAGAAAACATCCTCAGCCCTCCCCTCATCCACCTGGCAAGACATCTGGTCATAAAAGGAAGTCGGGTTGGTCAGGCAGGACCTGACTTTCCTATACCTATAGAGAAGGGAAGAAAAAAATATGAGTCGAGGTGATTAGTAAATATTTGTGTGAGGTAGAAAAGTGTGGATCACTCAGCAATGTACTACCATGATACCAAATTGTTCTTATGTCACCAGGATATCTTTGCCTGTAAGCAAGAACACTATAAAGGCTTCAAAATAGCTAGTAAGCACTCCAGCCTCTGTTATTGGTATTTGATACTTGTACTGCTCCCACCCCACCTGGCTTGAAGATACCTGTCTGTGTCCTAGCTGATGGTGTATCTTCTCTGGTCTCTTGGGTCAAATGCCCTGCCTGAAAAATCACAGGCCAGCTTTTGAAGACTGAAGAGTTTAAGTGAACATTGAACTCTTTCCACTTAATGTACAACTTGACTCTGGTAGCTGTGCATAATGTGAATGCAAGATGGCGTGCACTCAGGCATAAGCATGAAAAGCCAGTGTGAGAGATTGATTACTGTGACCTTAAACCTTTTACATAAACACTGAGGCTGATGACAAGATCTTGCCTCCAGCCATCTCTCCTTATCTGGCATCTGAGTGAATAGCAGAGAGCAAGGATCTGAGGTGGAATAGCTGTCAAGAGTATCACCTGTGCCTTCTGAGCTAAAATACAAATCCCAGCATGATCACAAGAGCAACATCTATGTCACACTGGTAATTCCGTCCTCCTTGACTCAGTAAAACAAACCATCCATAAAAAGAGCTTCTTGTCAATCCACTTTCCAAACCACTAATTGAAAGAGATTTTGCAAACCCTGGATTCTACTGGTCCTTGGAGCCAATATTTTCTTTCTTTAAACCAGAAAATTTCTGGTGGAGGTTCATCAGCAGAAAAGCTGCTTCTGCTTTTCAGAGATGTCCCTTAATCTGCACTTCCATCATGGTTTAACCCCAGCTGGCAACCAAGCCCCACACAGCCACTTTCTCACTCTGCCCAGCATAATGTGTGAGAGAATTCTAAGGGTAAAAGCAAGAAACACTGTGGGTTGAGATACAGATATTTTAATAGGAAAAGTAAAAGTTTTGCGTGCAAACAAAGAAAAACGAGGATTTTATTCACCACCTCCTGTGGACATCCTCCAGAAAGCAATATTCCATCATGCCTAGTGTTAACTTGGGCAGACAAACACCATCACTCTGAACATCCATCCCTTCCTGCCTCTTTCCCCAGCTTTATATTATTGAGAGGCTGGTGAAGGTGTGGAGCTGGGGCCACTGATCCCAACTGGTGCAAATATGCTACACCATATGACGACACCAGGCAATCTCGCTCAGCATGTGAAGCTGGGGAAGACAGAGAAAGAAGGGAACAAGTCAAATGATGGTGTTTGTCTTCCTAAGTAAACTTCAGGTGAAATGGAGTCTGGCTTTCCTTGAGATGTCTGAACACCTGCCTGCCCATGGGAAGTAGCGACTGAATTCTTGTTTGGCTTTGCTTGTGCCTACAGGGGTTTTTTTTCCCCCATTAAACTGTCTTTATTTTAGCCCACTGGAGTGAGCAACAGGCTGTGTGGTCAAAACACATCACTATTCTGTTTAGTTTTCTTGTTGTTCATATTCACTCAGTATTTGTTCAAATGGTTCTCCTGTAGGACCTGCCATCTGTTTTGTAAAGTATGTACATTCATCCCTTAAGTGACATGTTAATTTTATTAAAATAGAAGGATTTTTATTTGTGGGCAATTATAGCTGGAATGTAAGTAGACTGGTTTTGTAAAGAGATGAAGATTCATTAAGAATGAATCACTGGCTCTTAAACAAAAAAAATGAACCAACAAACAAAATGTTGTCAAATAGAGAGGTCATTTCTTTAAGCCTCTGCACTTCTTAATTCTGTAGGACTTAAGGGGCCAGGCATCTATTAGTCCCAGAATGGCCAAAAAATCCTCTTCAAAGGGTAAGATTATTTCAGAGTCTAATAAAGGAGGGGGTTTGCTCTCTCCCAAAACCTTCCTCTTCTCTTCTCCCATCTCCCAGCCTTCCACTAATTTTGCTACCTGTTAGCACTTTTAGGTTCTTCTTCTTGCTCTGCTGAGAGATTAAACCTGAGCATTTGTTTTCCCATGGACAAATACAGATGCATTAAATATAAAGAGCAAGTAAGTTGCATGTGCATTTTATAAGTCATGAGTTAATGAATAATTAGACTTTATTTTTTAATTGAAGAGGGGATGGAAAGAGAGAGAGAGAAGTCCTGCAACACTCTGGAGCAAATGGGCAGATATTTCATGAGAAGATGACATGGAGTGCTCAGCCATTATTGTTTATGGAATATGACTGTTGCTAAGAAACAAGCCTCACATAATCTTGCTCAGCTTTTGTATCTGAAGAAAATTAAGAGAAGGAAGTTTGGAAAGCTAATGAGGAAAAAATAGTTTCAGTGCAGAACAATCAATAGTGCACCTGACCAGAAAATAAATTATTAATGGGGGCAGAGAAACCAAAGCTACTTATAGATACTCAAAAGCAAATTTATTATTATCAGGTATGTTTAATTGGTTGCATTCTACTTTTCCTTTATCTCTGTGTCCTTTAGAAAATGGTGTAAAGCTTCCTTGGATGTGACTGCAATAACATGCACAAACCTTACTGCTCAGTCAGTTTTAACAGTAGAGCAAATAATGAAGTGTTTCTTTCACTTTATGACATTTAAGCATTCAGTAAGCTACATGTATGCTTGTAGCGAACAAAAGCACCGAGAAAATGAGTGTCATGAATTTTAAATTTTACTTGGATGTCTAAAATACGCTTAAAGCAGGGAGCATTCTCAACCATCTTTTTAGGTCAGTACTAGATAGTAACTCAAATGCAGGCTACTGGTATCAGAAGATGCTGTGCCTGCCAAAGAACATGACGTCACCAGTGTTATTTTCATCTTCTTGCATTCAGCTATACTAGTATTGATCCTGATAATTTATCAACATATTATTCTTACTCAACTGTAATCATCTGAGGAATCCAACCTAAAGCATGAAATGCAAAAGCATTGCTTTTTACTGGTAACCTGCAAAAGATCACAGGTCAGATGCAGTGCTTAGAGCTATCAAATTGTAATTAAATGTTGTTGGTTTTTATCGTTATTATGCTAAGAGTACTGTTGTAGATGCAAGACAGCTGACTATGTTCTTTCCATTGACTTATATGTGTTCACTCTATTACTAGAACAAAGTAAATCTGACATCAGCATGATCTGTGCAAGGTGGCAGTCTGACAAGCAAGTGTTTTTATCTTAGAAGACCAAACATAATTCATAATGTAAAGGAAGAAAAATGTTGGAAGTCACATTTTAATGATTTAGGGAGTGACTTGTGCAACAAGATCTCTGTCATGCTTTAGCAGACAATGTGGCTAAAAGAAAAAACATAGAAAAATAAACAAAGGTGTTCCTTAATCGTGACTTTATGCTTATTAAAGAAAACAAGAAAATTAAAGAAAATGATCCTGGGCACATACTAATTGCTTTAGTTATAATGTTTCTAATGTCTTCCTGTGTGGAAGCCTTCAGTAGAACTTGCACTATTTTAATGCACTGGCTTTTGGAATAATTCAAGAACCTTAGTCTCAAAATTAATAGAGGCTCAGAATTAGCAGCATAATTTTTAAGTCTTTAAGGCTGAGGGACATGATCCATCCCGCTTTCACAGAAGGAATATTTAAAGGGCAAGCCTTGAGCCAGAAATAAACGTCAAGAATGCTGAATTGAAATGAATCTTGTAATTTTTCTGTTTGCCAAGTTTAGCATAAGCCTCCCTTCCCTGTTCACAAAAGTAAATCAAAGGCAGTTTACTATCAGGATAAGCCATCGGTATACTATAAACAATTCAGTATCAAATAAAAGTGATGGTAATGGAAACATTAATCTCATTTGCTATCACCAGTATTGCAAAATTAATCTCTGTGTCACTGAAGTGGAAGGCTGCCTTTTCTTGATATTCCTCTCGGCTTCTGTTTGTTTGGTCTGATTGCTGTTGTTAGTGACTTGCTGGCAGAGATGAACAGGAAAGAGCTGTACTGTAGGTTGAGTGATGGGATCAAAGCATGCTGCTATTTGTTTGCTCCTGAACATTTTATTTCCTTTTCTTCTGGAAAGAGAAAAACATTTTTTTGTCATGGCTTACCCAATTTAAAGTAGCTATGACTGTCATCCTTTCATTTTCTCATCACCTTCATGAGATTGCTTAGCTTGGTTTAGCTTAAGAAAGGGTGCTATGCTTCCATCTTTATACGTATTTTTCCACAGCTTGAAGGTTTTCTACTTTTGACATTGTGACAGATATTCCAGAATACATTTACAAGGATTTGAAGCCTCAAATGTATCTTTTACTTTTTTTCTTGTATTTTTTGCAGAGCTCATCTGATCTCCTAAGTCCTTTGTGGTGTAATTCCCAAATACATCTTTACCCTTGGTTAATCTTAAAAGAAAGATTCATATTTTTAAAAATAGTTTTGTTGAGAAAGTTATTATCTACTTTTGATAGAGGAATAGTTAAACCGCTGCTAGATACAGAATAAATTTTCTTATTTAATTCTACACTTTTATTTAAGGAAGGAGCTATTTCGTTCACCCAGTTATATTTGTGTCTCATAATGACAAAAAGAAATCATCAGATCCACGTATTATTTTACTAGAGTTTCTGAGGTAGTTCAATCCTTGCTTGTGCAGAGCTCCTCCTGAGCAATGTAAATGCCATTTCCTCAAGCAGTAAGCACTGTCTGACAGACTATACAAGAAAATACTCCATCAGGGTGAGTAGAAAATACTCTCGTCAGAGCAAGAAAATAGGATTCCAGATTATGCTTATGTTGAACTATTCATTCTGAAATGCAAACTATTGACTGCAACAATTGGCAGTGTTTCAAAGGGCAGGTGAGGAGTGTCACAAACCACAATTTTGGTTAGAAAATGGTTCATACAATGTATACACGACTGACAAGAGGACTCACTTCCACAAAAAACACAGAATATGGCACTATCATATGGCAATATCATAAATATGACAAAAATATTGGCAGTAAATTAGTATTTTTTTGTAATCCATGTCTTGATGCCTTCATCATAGCTCTGCCAAACCTCATAAAATAAAAGCTATCCCAAATGTGCCTCCTGTCTTACACAGGTTTCACTCAGTTTGATCACTAATAGACTAAAATAGCTTTTTCTATTAAGCATAAACTTTAGAATTATTCCAGTTTTGTCTTTTGATTTAATTAACTTATCAAGGTTGCTGTAACAGTATTTTTTCATATTTCCTCTATGGTTAATTGTCTGTAAATGCCTGTTGAAGAATTTTTCTTGTGGTCATTGTACCTTGGAAATCCATGGAAAATTTTAGTAATTGACTAATGTTAGCTGGAAATTATTTCTGTTTCTGAGGTGAGCCAATTCAGAAGCCTTTACAGTATGATTTTTCTACCCATGTTTTTTCTGTCTCAAATCTTATGGCAAGAGGATGAAAATGAGTGAGACAGCTGGAATAGAAGGAGATTGTGTCAGAAGAAACACCCACTGTGGAATTCCTAGTGGGTCCAGAAGCAGGAGACAGCTGGGAGAAGAAGTGGTTGTGTCAAAGAAACACTTATTCATGAAATTCCTAGTGGATCCAAATGCAGTCCCTCAAGGATAGTATCAAACCATTTGAAGAGACACATTCTGTAGAAATGAAAATATAGTTTGGTTATTGAAATCTTCACTTCCCAGCATGATCCATTCTCCTGTGCATAAAAAGATTAAAATAGTAAAAAAACCAAAAAGAACCAAAACGAACCAAAATGAACCAAAAAAACCAAACCAACAAACAAACAAATGACGCCCCCCACCAACTCCCCAAACAAACAAACAAAAAATCCCACAACCCATTGGTTGTGTGACAAACTGGACACAATCTTCAGGTCAGCGTCAGTTTTCAATCTTCATGTCAGCTTAGTTTGCCTACTTGCACTCTACATGCAGTGCATTAATCTGAAACAATTCATCTTAGTCCATTTATAATTTCTAGCTTGCCTTCAGAATGAGTACTTTGTTGAACAAGTTATTGCTGTAAAGTTTCAGGCCAGAGGAGTTCTGCATATGTCACTTTGGAGTTGCCCCACTCTACCAGTTTTCAGATTATAATACACATCTCCTTGTTTCTTGGATCAACCCTTATGTTATATATGGTTAGAAACTTTTTTGTGATTATGCACACTTCTGTCTTTTTACAAAAAAATTATTTCATTCTGTGAATGTATTTCAGCCTATTTCTGTAATTATAGTGCACCAAAACCTGCTCTTTATCAGCTGACCACGTCAGACCCTGAATCATTACAGATATTGTCTTCTGACAAACAAATAGGTGAGTGCTCAGCAATTCCTTCTCAACTCTCCAATGTTAATTACATCTCAATTCCTTTCCCCTGACCCGCAGTTTGCCATAGCAATATATACATTCCCACTCCAACCTTTTGCTTGAAGGCAAGACCAAGAGACAAGTCTCTCATATGGTGAAAATATAACAAAAGATTTCCTTCACTTTCACTGAAATAGTCACCTCTAATGCTAGAATGTAGAAACCAAAATGCTGTCGGGTATGGAGTTTCTGTAGTGAAATTTTATGATGAGGCAGATTGCTAGAGTATCTTTAAAAATAGTTGTAATTCTTTTTACAATAATCTGTGATTTCAGAATCGCAGAATCCAATGCAAAAGAATTTTAACCTATTCTCTTTGCACAGTAGTGGAAATTGGTACTGCCATCCATTGACTAAGGTTCTAGGGGTCAGGAAAAGCCACCCAGGAACCATCATCAGAAGGTTGCTGTCTTTCTGACTTCAGGATGGGGCCACAGCAACTTGGCCTGTAGTGAGCAGCTGCAGTAACCCAACACAGCAGCTGCTGTTCCGTAGGCAAGCAGCCAGATCTCTGCCCGTTGTCCCTGCTGGCCACAGGCCATTCGCAGCAGGAGCCCCCACAGGCCCTCTCCCATTCCTGTGAAACAGCTTTGCAGGTTTTGTAGTAGGCAATTTTCTACTGTGTGTCTGCCTCCTAAAAAGGAGGAACTAATGGCACTAATTAGAGCACAACACACTGCAGACAGGTGCCAATGTACTTCAGTTTTGCCCTGCCATATTCCTCCTCTTCTGCTATTGACAAGTCTCTGCTCCCTGTCAGTCATGTTAAGTAATTATGTCTCTAATTGCTGTTGCTGTTTCTTCTTCGTTTTTGGTTGGTTTTTTTTTTTTTTTTTTTTGCATTTAATGATGCAAATGATAGCTAAATTGGGATGCCAGAGAACACAATTATTTACTTATTATGCATTTTCAAATCAGGTCTCTAGAGGCAGAAGGTTATTGCTGATTCATCTCTTCCTGGGATAGATGAAGGAACATCTTCCCTTCACTTTTAAATCCTTGTCTCTACTTTTTCTACATTTAATTACAGTTGTGTAAATTTTCAGAAAAACCCCTCCTTATTTGTTTACTATTTTTTTTCATGGATTTAGAATTACTTCATGGATATCTAAGGAACTTTCTATTGACTATGCATTTTCGATAATTTAATGCAAAATATAAACTAACTTTACTCTTAATCATTCACAATTTGATATGGTTGTTCTGATCATCTATCTCTGGGGTTGGTGATAGGACATGAAGAAATAGCTTAAAGCAGTTACTAAGTTCTTCTCTAAGAAGATGATCCAGCAGTGGAACAATGTCCCCTGAAGAAATTATTATTGCCCCAATTCTGTTTGTAGTCAAGATGCAAATAAAGCAATGCTCTTATATATAAGATTTAACTTTAAGATTGCCCACTGTGGAGTTAGGGATTCAATTCAGTGATCTTCATGGACACCTTCCAGCATCCATAAGGATGTTGAATGATTATGAAGTCAACCCCAACATGCAGGTGATGGGAGTTCAGTAGAGAGTTAGACTACTGGTATTGCACCCTTGCATCCCTGGGACAGGTCTCATCTCTACCTTCAGGGATAGGAGGAGATGGCAAAAACTTCCCACCTGTTGGAGCAGGTGCATCTCCTCTGTGACTATTCCACCTTCCTAGGGACCTTTGCATAATCATTATGAGGATATGCATGTGTAGCTGGAAAATAATGAAGATGATGTTTCATCTATCTTGGAGATGTTGCTGGGGCTAAGTCAGCTTATGCCCTGTTGTCAAAAACACCAATTTACAACCCGCTACACCATTTGGACAGGCCCAGGTCTACAGGGCTGGGTGGGATTCACCCAACAGTACTGAGGGACCTGTCAGAAAAGCTCCTCAAGCCACTTTGCAGCATTTATCAGCCATCCTGGATAGCTGGGGAGGGTACAGATAACTGATGGCCAATGTGATGCCCATCTACAAAAAGTTTTGGAAGGAGTATCCAAGGAACTACAGGCCTGTCAGCCTGACCTCAGTGCTGGTAAAGGTTATGGAACAGATCTTCTTGAATGTTATCACACAGCACATGCTGGGCCATCAGGGGATCAGGCCCAACCAACACGGGTTTAGGAACGGCGGGTCCTGCTTGACTGACCTGATCTCACAAGGTGACTCACTTAATGAATGTGGGAAAGGCTGTGCGTGTTGTCTTTAATAAAGCCTTTGATACCATTTCCCGCTGCATTCTTTTGGAGAAACTGGTTTCTCACAGCTTGGACAGGTGTCCTCTTCACTGGGTAGAAAACTGGCTGGATGGCCAGACACCACTGCTGGCTGGTCAGAAGTAATGTTCCTCAGTCCTGTTTACTGTCTTTAGTAATGATCTGGACAAGGGGATTGTAAGAGCCTAATAATAAGAGCAAGGCTCCAAAAAGTGCTTCATCATTATGACTGCTCAACACCTAAAAGACTGCAAAAATGCCTTTTCATTATGACTGTCCAAAACCTGAAGGACCCCAAAATTCCTTGTCATCTTGTCTGCTTATCACGATACGGGCAGTTTGGACCATGGATAGCCCGCCATGAGACCCATAAAAAGGATGGTGAAAACTGACACAAGTTGGAGGGGAGAAGCAAGGGGCAGAGGCCCTGACCTTTGTCCTTTCCCACGCTCCCCCCCCCCCCCTCCCTTCTCCAGCAAAC
>VZTN01033059.1:11464-26223 GCA_013400515.1 Erpornis zantholeuca | reverse complement strand
TCTCCTGCTGCAAGACACCCTAAGGCCTCCTGGAGCTGACGCTGCCCGCCTGAGGAGAACCCCTCGAACCTGCACCCATGGATCAGAATCACGAGTGAGTTGTGGAACCCCTACCTCACTTCTGCGTCCCATGGCGAGAGCACCGCGAGTGGCCCAAGGCTCGGCTGCAGCAACTCGGAGGACAAGCGGCCGCATTCCAGCCAAACTGCTTCCAAGATCAGAGAAGGCTGATAAGCTTCAAACTGCTTCACTTCCCCCCCTCCCCATCTTGGCAGCGATGAAAGGTAGCACAGTGGCAGTGACCTATCCTACGCTTTTTGTCTTTAAGTAACCTTGGCTTTTCTAACTTTCCTCTGCTTCTTTTCATTTCCTTCTCTCTGCCTCTTTCACCATTAAATAAAATACATCAATTTTTTGGCAACGACATCTAATCTTGTTTGATTTTAATCTCATTTGGGGATATTTTAGAATCTTATAAGTTCTTTCCAGTTTATGGTCAGACCCCTTTTCTTGGTTTAAACATCGGTTTGTAACAGGGATCAATCAGTTTACAGATTCCCAGGTGGCCAAGAAGACCCAGGGCATCCTGGCTGCTATCAGCAACAGTGTGGCCAGTAGGACCAGGGCAGTGATTGTCCCTCTGTACTCGGGACTGGTGAGGCAGAACCTTGAGTTCAGTGTTGAGGTTTTGGGTCTCTTACTTGAAGAAAGACGTTGAGTTGGCAGACAATGTCCAGAGAAGCATGACAAGGCAGGTGAAGTGTTTGGAGACTAAGACCTATGAGGAGTTCCTGAGGGAACTGGAGTTGTTCAGCTTGGAGTAAAAGGAGTCCCAGGGGACATCTCTTGTCTCTACAACTCCCTTAAAGGAGACTGTAGTGAGGGAGGTGTCAGTCAAAAAAAGGAAATTTTGAAAATCTAGGGAAGCACAGGAATATCAGCACCAAATATCTCATCAGCACTTTGCAGCTGTTTACATCACTTAAGTCATTTTACGGAAGCAAATTAACACCTACGTGTCAAGTTTCCTTCTAAGTACAGAAAGTCAGTGTTTAAACAGTCACTATTTTGAGAGCATGAAAGGTCCCACTAATGTCAAGTGCAATACACTGTACTAGTAATCTAACTGAAGTTTTAGTGTAGCAGAAGACTGCGTTTAGAAGCACGAAGTGGACTAGGTTTGTGGGCTGGTTTTCGGTTTATTTTTTTTCCTGTAAACAATTGCTACAGATATATAAATTAAATTAATGCACAGAAGTTTCAGAAATGTCAATGGTGCCTTCAGGGAAATATATGTAATAAAGCTGGCTAAATTACATGTAAACATGGGACTCATTGAAGTCAATAGCAAAATCCCTGCCCAAGTATAAAAGGACCAGCATTTTGCCTTAGAGGCAACTTCTGAGCAAGAAGAGATACTAACTGCATTTGTTAACTTAATTTCTTCTTCACTGATGCACACTCATTGCATGGAGAATGTGTCTCACGAGGTAACATGAAGTATTCCTGGAGCAGCGTTAGATTATTCAGCTCAATATTCAGCTTATTTTCAGCCATGTAATACAATAACTGAGGGTCAACCTGCTCTGCTTAAGAAGTTATAGTTGTGTCAATAAGCAGATATCTAGCTGCCATAAATCTGTGGTTTGGTTTGATCTCTATTAATTTTCTCTTTTGCCTTAAAAGCGCACCTTAAAGCAGCTGCATCAGCTTTTTCCACTAATCATTCAAAAGCCTCCGTCAGAGAACTTGAGACCACTTTGGGAAAATGTGGAAGGGAAAAGCTGTTTTCAGACAAAAGAAAGCTTTTGTCATTGTAGCCTGAATCTGAATACTTCACCGGTGGAGAAATTACAGTGTATTGAGTTGTCATTGTTAGGCTTTGGCAATGGGGAGATTACAGGGGTGGTTTCTGTGAGAAGCTGCTAGAAGCTTCCTCCATGTCCAACAGATTCAATGCCGTATGGGTCCAAGCCAGACTTGCCTCTGGCCAAGGCTGAGCCCATGAGAAGTGGTAGTAGCACCTCTGGGATAACACGTTTAAGGGGAAAAATTACTGTCAAATGTCTATTTTAACCAGGAAAAAGAGGAATGAAAACATGTGAGAGTAGCAGTCTTGTAGACACAAAGACCAGTGGAGAAAGAGGAAGAAGAGGTGCTTCAGCCACCAAAACAGAGATTCCCCTGCAGCCTGTGGTGCAAATCATGGTGAGGCAGATTGTGATCTGCAGCCCATGGAGGTCTGTGGTGAAGTCGAGACCCACCTGCAGCCTATAGATGTTCCCATGCTGCAGCAGGTGGATGCACTGACAGGAGACTGTGACTACCTGGGAATTACATGCTGGAGGAGGCTCATGGGAGGACCTATGGTCCTGTGGAGAGAGGAGTTTGTGCTGGATCAGGTTTGCTGGAAGGACTTGTGAGCCCTTGGGAAACTTTTGATGGAAAAGTTTGTGAAGGTCTGCATCCTGTAGGAAGGACTCCGTGCTGGAAGGGAAGTGTGTGAGGAGTCCCTGCCTGGTGGAGGAAGGAGTGGTAGAGACAATGTGTGATGAACTGATGCAGCCCCATTTCCCATCTCCCTGCACTACTGCAGGGAAGGAGGAAGAGAAAATTGTGAAGTTGAGTCTGGGAAGAATGGAGGTGTAGGGAGAAGGGGATTTTAGGATTTGGGTTTATTTTTCTTTATCCTGATTTGATTGATAAAATTCCTATTTGATTGATAAAATATCCTATTTCTGATTTGATTGATAAAAAACAAAACTAATTTCTCCTGCACCAAGCCTGTTTTGCCCATGATGAGTGATCTTTCTCTGTTCTTATCTGAACCAATGAACTTTTCCTTGTCTTTTCTCTCCCCTGTCCAGCTGAGGAGCTGTAAGGGACTGCAGAGATGTCTTGAGACATTTTGGGATGCATGTGAGTGGAGAAAGGGGCAGGTCAGGCCATTCTCTGGTGCACCCCCATCCCTAGAACCTAGTATTCCAACCCCACAGCAGCTGACAACCTCTGGCACACCAGAGGCAATTCTCCACACCCCACACCTGGAACCCCAGCCCAGATCCTGAATGGCTGAATGCCCAGAAGTTCCACCTGGGAGAGGACCCCAGGAGGGCCAAAGGGTATTTAAGGCTGAACACAAGGCAATTAGATGTTCATGCTTCAAGAAGTGTTTTATGTTGGTTGAATGTTGCACTAAACTTTTGCCAAAGGTCTCTTCTAAAGCCAGCAAAGTTATTTTCATTGTTTTGACCTCATTGGAATATCTTGTTGGTATCTCTCTCGTGCGTCTGACTCAGAGTTTACGTGAACAACTGCAAGCCCTGTTAAAAGTCTCATTGAGCGAATTGTTTGGGCCCTTACAGGAGCGAAGTGAGAGTTGCTTTGGTGGGCACCTGGCATCCAACCAAGGTCAACCCACCACAGATGTGTTGTCTTCTGCAAAGGTGTGTGCAGAGATAAATGTTTTTTGATACCCAGTGATTCCTAATTTATTTTGCTTTTGATGTGACCTAATAAAATATCTATGCTTGCATGTGTAGCATGTGCCAGATACATCTATTAAAATGTATACTGAATTAATAGGTAAAACCTCTTTCCCTTAACAGTCAGAGGAATGTAATTTGGTGTTCTGAACATAAATTCATGGATAGGATCTTCAGATGAGATTAATAGGTGTAGTGTCAGCTATATAAGACAAAGACGTTTTAACTATCATGAGCTGATTATCCTTACCTTTTTATCTTAAGGTTTATGAGTTCATTTAGACTAATAGCATCTATTATTTCACTTTTTTTCCTGTTATCTCTTATCTCTTCTCTTAGGTTGTAAATCCTATCTTTAATTTGGAGGACATGAATAGTAAGACTAAATTTAAATGTGAAAAAAGAAAAAGTAGAGAAGCTAATACTGAAGTACTCCTCTGCCTATTTGTAAAGAGTGAAGTCTGTTAGTCGATGCCATCTAGTACTGACATAAATCTGCCTGAGACTTATGACTAGGCATATTGCCATATTGCTCCTTACAAGGTTTTTTATAAAAAATAACTCTTCTCTAATAAACCATATTATTCCACTTCATTTGGACAAGTATAGGATTAGGATTTTTCACTCATCATATGAGAGAATTCTAGAAACAAAGATAATTTTTGAATTGAGTTGGAAAGAAATTCAGACACCCATGAATAACATGCCTAAACTCATTTAGAAAACCCTGAAAACTCACTGATTTTTTTTTCCTGCTAACTGACAAGAATTAAGCTTTCAGTATTGGTTAGTTTTATGCAGTTGTTTAACCTGGAAATGAAAGAAGCCATAAAGCAAAAATATTACTTTGTTAGCCAAGACAATATAGCATATCTTGACAAATTTTCATTTTCTTGGAATTATTCTGTTATTCTGCTTTTCCTAGCCTAACCACTTTAGAAAGCTTTTGAATAGTTTGCAGGGAAGTTACTATAGTTCTCTAGCTCTTTATGTATTTGATGGCTTCACCAAATGGTGAATCATAGGGTGCTGTCCTCCTGAACCTTATCTGTAGGTAAAGTTCTCAACAGGTGCAGAAAGTAGGACACAGTGACTATGTGTATGATTATGATTAGATTTATTGCTAATACAGTATCTAAATATTGTCAATTCAGTACTTAACTATTAAGTCTATCATTACAACATGTTACAGTACATCCAGGTTATGGTCTCTACTGTTGAGGCACAAACTTCAGTGTGACCCCTTTGTTCTCCAAATTTCTGAGAAGCTTAGCTGTGCCTGGGTTCACTTAGTCCTAGATTTCATCATCAGTCTGTGTCTAAAGGATTATAATATAAGCAGGTTAATCTGGAAGCATACATGTTTACATTCTTTGGCCCTGAAGATTTCATCATTACAAAGGAAAAAAAAAATCACTCATGAAGTTACTTTAACATTTTATCTCCATATTTGATTGGATCTTAATGCTTTTTATTCACCTGTGCAAAAGTTCTTTATTTGGACCAAAGTTCTTTATTTGGACTTGATTCATACTGCAGGTTTCCCATCAGGATGGAGATTCATTCAGAAACTATCTGCATCCTTGGAAATGGGTTTTCCCAGTCCACTCAGTCTCTATCACCATTTTATACACTTTTGCAGGCTTATGTGCACCAAAGTAAATAAAAACTCCTCAGCTTCTCTATCTCTGGAAAGCAGTTCATGTGTAAGCATCTGGACAGTTCCTCCTGGTGTTCCTATCCTAGCACAAGCCACGCTGCCCATCAGAGACTGCAGGAGAAAGGGGAGTGACCAGACACAAACACAAAGACCCAACTGCCTTTCATCACCCTCACAAGTGCATATACAGTGTGGCAGGTCAGGTGAAGTGTAACGCAAAAATGATCCAGAAGATCTAATAATCAGTCCTGGTGAAAACTCTATGAATATACTAAAGAGTATATTTATATATACTCTCACCTGGAAGTGTTTGTAAGACACCTAGTTCTATGAAGATTGTTGGATAGAGGTTTACACAAGTTTGAAGAAAAGATTAGCGGTTCTGGTATGAGTCTTTTTCGCAGTGTTTATCTGACACTTAATGTGATAAAATCTGTTGAACGCAAGTTGTCAGTTTTGAAATTAGACCTACAAATTTCTGGTGGCAAATTTCTTTTCATGTCCATGATGCTGTGGCAATCTTCTCATACAGAGCTGATTGTANGAGATGACCAGTTAAGAGTTATTTATATTTATAGTAGATAACATCCCGGCTGCTATACTAATTAGAGTATAATTATTTTTTATTAAGATATACAAGAGATTTTGACAGGTTTCAAATGTACATCATACCTGAGCTGCTTCCCAGTGTTCTAATCCAAGACTTTTCTTGTTGATTAGAAAGATGTGAGGAAACTTATAGCAGCTTTTTCCATGGATAAGTACTGGAGACACTTTGCACCCACATCCAAGGTACTTGTGGTCCCTTCAAGCTAAGGGACTTGAGGGATTTGAAGTTTTGCCAGCAAGACAAGATTGTACTTCCAAGGTATGGAAGTGTTTATATTGAAAACAATTTTAAAAATCTGAGGTCTTTAAATATGTGAAATCTGCAATTTCACCCAGCTTTTCAAACTTGAAACAAACAAACAAAAAAGTTACATTTAATTTTTTTTTCCAAATATAACTTCTAATTCATAAAAGGGAGGAGTATTATCTTTCCTAGTGAGTAAATGAATTTCTGCCTATTCATCACAGAGCTGCTGTATTTTTCTCTGAAGGATCTGCTATTTATTAATATTGAAAAAAGGACATACAAATTATCTGCTATATCATACAAAATATCTGCTATAACAGTTCTTGCATTCCCTCATGTTTATTGAGTGACAGACCACCGTTAAGCTTGAATATGCGTGAAAATGTCCTTGATAGTTGTTCACTCTTACCCTGTGTAGAATCTTCACATCCATTGTACTCCTTTTGTAGGCTGCTTAGAGCTAGGCAAACTGGACCTCAGCCATAAATGTTCACACAAAGACATGTGTCTACTGTAACTGCTAAAGAAAAAAATGAAAAGAGGTTAAAAAATGTTTTTCTCCAGTGTAAATCAAAGCATCTTTCCATGATAGTTTCACAGCTATGTTTTAGAAGTTAACCACTTATAAAGTAACCATATAAATAGTTATACAGTGCAGACCCAGATGCAGTGAGAGAATTTCCAAAACTACTAGAGAAAAAGACTTATTTATTGTCTTTCATTTTATGCTATATAGTAAAGACTCCTATTCTCTGTGCTTTATGATTTGGGGTCTGAGCACAGCATAAAGCTATGTGTTAACTTATTTAATTCCAGGACTAGCACTTTTCAGAAGAAAAGCCTTGTCTTTATAATATAAAATACATCAGCAAGTACGGTAATAAAATAGCTAGCTGAAAGATGCATTTGACTAAACTTTTATGAGAACATGTTTTTCAAAAAGAAAAGTATCTACTTCTGAATATAATTTCATGAATCCACGATTCTTAAAACATTAGGCAAAATGTAATGTGATGGGGTAGAGAGTTTTCTGTATTGATAGATACCTAGAAATATATTTTTCATTGTCTTCCCCCTTTTTAGTTGAAAACTAAACTCTCAATAACTCTGGACAGTTATGGATGTAGGAGTGTTAACTACAACCAGAACCAGCTGAAATTTACCTTGAATGCAAATTTTCACATTTCATACAATCAGTCTTTCTCCACAATTATAAGTCCAAGTATAAGAGGCCAATATAGAGCACAAGGAAGTCAACACTCTAAAAGACTACGGGGTTTAATATTCTTCAGCAAAGAGATAGGATACACCTGGCTAGTTTTCTGGTGAAGGATTTCATTCTTTAACACAAAGTAAACAGATTCATGCATTTCACTATGGAGGATCCTATTAATCCAAACTGACCTGCAGGCCAATACAGTCAATTAAATTTATANATGCCTTACTTTGAAAACTATAAGGTATTTCAGCCCACAAACTCCATGGTATTAGCTCTATTGCCAGGAAGATCTACACTTGAAGTTGACAATTCCATGTACCTAAAGAGCACAGCTTGGTACCTCATCCAGGTGTATCAGAACACACAGGTGTATACTGACAAAGAAGCAGGAAAGCAGCCAAAAGTAAACACATCTCTGTAAGGTTTCCACACTGAGGGAAACATTCATGAGTTGCAACTCCAAAAATCTATTTGAACTCATACAAATTAGAGTTTGTAATGAAACAGGTAAACCCAAAACACTAGACAACAGAGATTTTAAGATAAACACTTTTTCTTGGACACTTCTTCCTTATCAGTTGAAAAACTGAAGAGTCCCAACCACAGTACTTGAGGGATTAACTCATATATATAATATATGTGTATAAAATCCATCACTCTTTATCCAGAGCTAGACTTATTTTCATTGCTGCTATCCTTAAGGATCCAGACATCACTTGAAAAATTAATAAAGTGTGAAATTCTTATTAAGACTTTAATTTATTGTTTTAATTTTCTCTACAGTTTCAAGGCTGTCACATAGAAAAACTATTTCCTATTTTTGTCTAGCTGTTGTTGCTTATTTGGTTGTATACAGGAAATCACTATTTCATTTAGAGGGATTTTTTTTGCATCTAATTTTTTTTGTACAAAGTATAAATCAGAAGTAACCAAGACATCTTGTCTACAAAGCCAATATTTTGTGACATTACACAATAAGAGCCCGTATATATCTCTACTTTCTGACCACATCTGTTATTTCTTGTACAATGTGTCTTTTGACAGGATGTAATAATTTCCCTGCATCTGTTCCATCCACTCTTTACATTGTAGTGAAAATCAAAACACCTAGATCAACACTGGCACTACACTAGGGGTTACAGAGTGCAAGGGCTACAGTTTGCATATCTTAAAATATTCCTTAAACAAACTCATAATGGACTAGCCAAGAGGCAAAAGACCTATTTGATTCCAGTGTTACCACAGAGCCAGAATTCCCACCACAGAGCCGGAATTTCCACTGTTTAAATATATTAAAAATTAAAGGCTAAAAGAAAATTAAAAAGCACTAGCACACACAAAGTATTTTTTTAATGGACATAAGACTTGGAAAATTTGCACATTTAAACCAAGTTAGGTGTAAATTTTTCTGAGTTTTCAGTTCTGTGTTGGTAATAATATCTTGGAAATATTCTATTGCTATTACAGTGTCCTTTACTTGAGGAGGTAGATGCTAGAAAATATGACATTAATGAATCTTCTTCATAATTTCAGAATACATAACTTTTACTAAGAGTTTTGGGAAAGGTGACTTTAACTTCCATTTTACACTCATTTTTCTAATGCTGCTCAGCTGTAACAGCATAACAGCAAATGAAAGATTTTCCTGCTCACTCAAATGTAGTTCCATCACTGTTTTGTAATAAACCATGCCAGACTCATTTTCATGCGGCTATAAAAATCAAGAGCATGCCAACATTCAGAACAGCTTGTTCTCTTATATATTCCCTCTCCTATTCACATTTCTTTGTATCTATATAGAAAAGATTTACTAGTACTGGTTCCTTGTGTGCCAGGTGTATTTATGAGAATGAAAAAAAAATGTATTCATTGTCTGCATATTTCTGGTGGTTTGGAAACCTTGTTTTGTAGGGGCAGAGCAAAAAGAAAAAAAAAGGAAAAAAACAGCTGCTCAAAACAGAGCCAATAATTGATAGACAAGTTGGACTAGACTGCTAGACCAGTTGGACAAACTGGAAACACTATCTATCTGTGAGGTAGATATTTAAGAAAGAAGAGACCACGTGAGAAGTTCCTTTTTCCTGCCTCCTTGCTGAGGGATGGCGAGTGGGGGGCCCCTGGGCCCCATTCCAGAGTGGGCCCCGGGCCCCTCTGGCACAGTGGCTGAAGCCAGGCCTCCAGAAGGAGCCACCCTGGAGCTGTGAGCAGCCATGAACAGCCATGAGCAGCCACGCAGCCAGCACAGCCCCTCAGTGCTGGCAGGCCCTTCCACCCAACTGGCATGGCCTGTGCCAAACCAGGCCATGGTGGTCTAAAAAACCACCATGCAGCCAGCAACAAGAGACATGGTGAATATTTCTGTGATGCAGAGCCTGGACAAAATATACTTCTCAGCTGCAACTTGACAGACACCAACTTCCTTCCACGTTAGAGAGAAAGGAAAAGGGAGGTCACGTGAGGAGGCCAACATGGCGGCACCAAGGTCAGTGGGAGTAAGGAGAGGGCGGAGGTTCTCCCAGCACCAGAGAATTCTCCTGCAAGCCATGGTGAGGGCTATAATACAGCAAATTGTTTTCCCTATAATTCATGAGACGGGGCGCATGGGAGGGGTGCAGAGATCCACGTGCAGCCTGTGAAGAGGAATGCTTACGCCAGAGCACATAGAGGTTGAGGGGCTTTTAAAGATTGAAGAGAGCCTTTGTTTCAGGCTGGAACAGCTCATCCTTAGAAGATTAAACACCATGAACTGTTAAGACCCACACTGGTATTTGTGGGAAGATGGTGAGATTTGTGGGAGGGTTTCTTCACTGCAGCAGATTTTGGGTGGACTGTTGTTTGTGAACATTGAAACCACACTAGAGAAGTCCGCAGAGAGCTATCTCCGATTGGAGGGATCCCACAGCACAGCAGAAGAAACTCTTTTCCTTAAACATAAAGAAAGACTCTTAAGAAATTAAACACTGACCAAACCCCATATTTGTTTCCTTGCACAGTTGATAGAAAGAGGGAGGATTTGGGAAGAAAGGTGTTCAAAAAGTTTGCTTTGGTTTCTCATTTTACTTTTAATTCCATTAGTAATAAATCTTTATACCGTTTCAGTTTGGACCTGTTTTTCCTTGAAGTTTTCCTTTTTCCTCGATAATCCATATTTCACATCATGAAAATGAAGTTTTACTTCCCTCTTCTGCTCACCTATAGCAAGTAAGTGAATAATTTTTCATGGTTCTTGGCCCCTAACCAGCAGAGGTATTTATAACTGTCACAGTATTTGAAGTAATATGTATGTTAGTTCAAAACCATCACATTCAAACACATGGACTAGCAGACTACTTTTGCAAATCAAGACTGATTTGGTCAGCTTTTTCATTGAAAGAGTCAAAATGTCCTGATGATCTGAGATTCTTCTTAGGAAACATTCACTTCCTAAAGTTTGTTCCCACTTCCACCATGTATCACTGTGGACTATTGTCTGTATACATAATAAAGGTTATATAATACACTATATACAGTGTGAGTGAGTGTTACTTAAAGACGTGGTACAAAGATATTCATCTGGCTTTTAACCTCTCTCTTACTTGTTTTCAACAAAAGCATTTAGAGCTCTCAGCAAATCAGATTAGTAAAACATTTAGACTACTTGATTCAAGGTTGATTTTCCTACAGAGGTGATTCTAAAGAGGTAGCATGAGGCAATCTGATTCTCAATTGCAGCCTCATCTGTGGCTACATGATACTCCATAAAAGGGACTATATTTCAAACAGATGCATGAACAATTAGTTGTGTCTTTAAAAGTGGTGCTAAAATCACACAACATCACACAGAAAGCATGTTCCTAAAACTCTACGCTTTGTGACTTTTACAAATTATCAGAACAACATGTTCCAATTTGCATTTTATAAAATTAATCTTAACTACAGTTAACACAAACTTCCTTGTTTTATATACTTAATTACTCCAGGTTTCATGCTCAGAGCATTATCTTGTGCTTTTCGTTCCATTTTTGCTTCTCAAAAGATTACTGTAATAAAGTTTGTTTCATCAAAGCATGTCTGTTTTAATACCTCTTGGAAAGAAAGCATTCGCCATTCATGTTTTTAAAGGAAAGAAAAACAAAACTTTATTATTACCAAAATATTTGAAAAGTAGTCACAGAAGAGGCCCATGTTTCACCTATGTTAGTCAAAAAGGGTTTAATTTGAGATGTCATTTTGACAAGGCATTCGTTGAAAAAGAAAGAAACTTTGATAAAAGAGTGAATGCACTTCAAATATCTGAAGTGATAGGTGAAACCTATCCATATCTATGAGAGCATCTCATGTCGCTGTAACTTGTTCTCTTGGTACCTTGAGATTAGATCAAAGAAAGTCAATCCCTGGCCAAAAGCTTACACAAAACTTTTCTTAGAGATGTTTCCTGAAGAAATCAAAACAAGAAAAGAAAAGAAAAAAACATTGCAAAGTTAAAACATAAGTAGATCTAAATGTACTTGACACATTAGTAAATTGAAATAACAAATGACATTTTTAGTACAAACAGATGAGATACTGGCACCTAGGAAACTTTTATTTCAAAGAATGGTGTCTAATAAGAAAATTGCAGGAAATAAGGTGTATGTATCACATATGTAAAGAAGCTTATATTCTAGCAATGGAGAGACAAAACCATTTTCCTTTCTCAAGATACTTCACAGTAGAATTTCAACTTTTGAGCAGAAACCATTTTCCTGAATACTTACAGATAAAACCTCAAACATTCATTTTATAACCTCTTTTCTTCTCCCAGCCACCTCTGTTATTACCTTTTGCTCTCAAAACTTCCCCCTCAGTAACTTTCCTATTATGTCAATAAGTTACTCTTTTCCTGAAGGGCTCTCTCATGGGCTTTTTGCAGCTTTTTTTATTCTAAGGATTGCTTTTTCATGTCCTCCATGTTTCATGCTCTTAAGTTTCTTATTGACAGCTGCTCTCTTTTGAGTTAGTAGCAGCACTTGCAGAAATAATATAAGGTGTCTACATCCAGAGAAGGCAGCTGTTTGACAGATTATCACAAGATTATTTAAAAGGGACTCTGGCTTTCAGTTAATGAATAACAACTGAAGGGCTATAGTCTTGGGAGCTAAACAATCTCAGTAACACAATAATTAGATACAATATTAGTACAGCTATTATTCAAGTGTGTCATACTGTTTTTTCTAATAATAAAAGACAAAATGCCTCATCATGGCTACATTTCAACTTTTTATCACAAAAGAAGAAACCGGCAAGAAACCAAGCTTTTCCCTTGTTTATTCATTTCACATACAATGTTTATACAAGTACAGAATTTAAAGTCTGATCACTCTAGCTTCTATTTTATGAGTACCCTGAAACCCAATTATTGTTTGCAGCTCAATTTTGAATTCTGTGATTGAAAGTTGTGATAAAAATGCTGAAGGTTATTAATTACTAATAAATCAATGAAATTAGGACATAAAAATGAGCTGAGGATTCCCAGTTTGTCTTACACTGACTTACATAGCAGTTGCCTATACAATTTCTACTAAATAAACTCTCAGTAAATTTGAGACATCACAAATATTTTAAGCAAGGAAAAATTGTCCCCTAAAATTCTTAATTTTTAACAATGAACAGGCATTGGAGATAATCTACCTCATTCCCAAGAAATGCCTCATTAAAAACAATTGAACCCATTCTCAGCAGATACATGCAGGATTTTCACCTTTCCTCTCTGAAAAATTGCTTACTGTTATGGGCAGATTACATCTTTGGGATTTTCACAGACAAAGAGATAGAGATGGGATATACAGCAAAACCAGGAATATTCTGCAAATGAATTTCCACTTGTACTACAACTTCCTTGTTCTGACAGCAAGTTCAGGACACACCCAGGTTTCCTCTTTCTTGCAAAATCTGTTGTTTCCTGGATAAAATTCTGTTTGTGTCATGTCACCATAGTTGTGATGAATGTGAAAGAAGCCAGAACTGAGGGATGGAGATGCAGGGCCTATGATCCCAGCATTGAAGTCTTCCATGTGACAGTACAGCCTCTGGTATTCACTGAACCAATCAGGAATGACAAAGACTTCTCTGCAAGGCAGGTGTATTCTTCCACCTGCTAGGTAGTCAGAAATCTCCATGGAGCTGTCATGGAAAAGGAAAGGTGCCATGGGTGCACCTAATTCAGCAACCTAAACCCCCACACACCTGCTCACTCATTCCCTCCCCAGCAGGCAGAATTGGAAGAGTAAAAGCAAGAAAATTTTGAACTTGAGCCAAAGACAGTTTAAAAGGGACACCAGAAGCAGAGTAAAATAAAAAATTCATTCACCACTTCCCATGGACTGGCAAGTGTTCATCCATCTCCAGGAAAACTGTGTTCCATCGTGCATAATGGTTACTTGTAACAACAAACTCCATAACTCCAAACATTCCCCAGTTCTTCTTTCTTCCCCTCAGTAGATATCATACATTCTGGAATATCCTTTTGTTCAGATTGGGTCGCCTGCCCTGGCTGTGTCTCCTCCCAGTTTCCCATGCACCCCAACTTCCTCACCAGCTTGGCAGTACAAGAAAAGGCCTTGGCTCTGTGTAAGCCCTGCTCAAGAATAACAAAAGCATCTCTATATTATCAAGCCCATGCTTAGCCCAAACCCAAAGCACAGAGCTTCAGCACAGCAGAAGATTTTAATACAGCATTTAACAGACTGCTGAAAATAATGAGGTTCCTGACTGAGAACTACATGAAAGGCAACGTGTCTCTGCTTGAAAAACTCACCAAGAGGGAATTCCTATCAACATTTTCAGGCTCTTTTATTGTCTTTTTAAAAACCTTATAGTTTGCTTGAGAAGATGGATTTTTTTTCAGTCTAAGTATATCAGATTGCTGAGGGTATGCATGATACCCTGTCTGACAGCAGCAGAGCTTGCACAGTATTTATTTACGATGTATTGGCACGTCTCCCTGCTGCTTATGTCAGTGATGTTTCTGGCTTTACTTCACAGGCAGGACAGATACATTTAGAGTTTTAGAAAGAGTGCATCTGACCACCAGCTGACAGCACAGAAAAACAGCTATCCCTGCAGATATAATGTTTGCTTCAAAACAAAATAAACGAGAACTGAACTCAAATATTTGAAAACAAGAGAGAAGCTGAAGGGGACACAGTGGGAGTGGTTGTGTTAAATTGAACATTAATGTAGCTGAAAATACCTCCAGTCTGTTCTGGAAGATAGTCTGCTTTCCAAGAGAGTCTGATCCTTACATCGTAGCCTAGAGGGTGATTTATCCCAGTGATGATGGATGATTTTTTGCCTTTTTTCTTTTATATATTCTCTGTATTCTTTACACATGTATTTGGAGCTCTCTAACCTATTATTGCATTTGTAGCAAGTTTCCCTAGTAACTTTCCCTGTCCTGATAGGCAGAAAGAGAAAACATATTCCAAAGCCCATATCCTATCTTGGTTTTCCCTGGGAACCAAAGCCAGAAAACAGCTCTTTGAGACACATTTTCCTAAAAAAAGTATAGCTAGTACCAAG